>PVKP010008620.1:0-71684 GCA_004027715.1 Plecturocebus donacophilus | reverse complement strand
AGACCAGCCTGGCCAATATGGTGAAGTCCCATCTCTACTAAAAATACAAAAAATTAGCTGGGCATGGTGGCATGCACCTGTAGTCCCAGCTGCTCAGGAGGCTGAAGCAGAATTGCTTGAACCCGGGAGGCGGAGGCTGCAGTGAGCTGAGATCATGCCATTGCACTCTAGCCTGGATGACAGAGCAAGACTCCGTCTCAAAAAAAAAAAGAAAAAGAAAAAGAAAGTGGCCCTCCAACCTCCAAATGGCTCAGACCCTGATCAAGGAGTCACCCCCTTGTCCCAGTACCTCCCGCTGCCCCAGCCTCTAAGATGAATGTCAAATTCAGCCCCTTCTCCAAGGACACTGCCCAGGCAGGGACCCATCATCATTCACCCGGACC
Source organism: Plecturocebus donacophilus (assembly GCA_004027715.1). Classification (NCBI taxonomy): domain Eukaryota; kingdom Metazoa; phylum Chordata; class Mammalia; order Primates; family Pitheciidae; genus Plecturocebus; species Plecturocebus donacophilus. The sequence continues at coordinate 71,301 of PVKP010008620.1, read as the reverse complement.
AGAACACTCACCTCCTCTCCTACCTCCTGTCTGCAGCTCTTGCAGCCTCAACTGGGCCCCTGTGAATACCTGAGTTGGGGCAAGGTCCTTTCTCCACTCAGAACCCTCCATAGCTCCCACCTCATTGGGCATAAAAAAACCAAAGTCCTGGCCAGGCATGGTGGCTCACGCCTGTAATCCCAGCACTTTGGGAGGCCAAGATGGGCAAATCCCCAGAGGTCAGGAGTTTGAGACCAACATGGTGAAACCCTGTTTCTCCTAAAAAATACAAAAATTAGGCAGGTGTGGTGGTGTGCGCCTGTAATCCCAGCTACTACAATCGCTTGAACCCAGGAGGCAGAGGTTGCAGTGAGCCGAGATCATGCCACTGTACTCCAGCCTGGGTGGCGGAGCGAGACTGGGTCTCAGAAAAATCAAAACAACCAAGTCCTGCCCAGGTGACAGGCACCTGCACCTAGCTGACCTGTCATTCCCCTGCCCACTCCTCTCCTCCAATCTCTCCTTTGCTCAGCCTGCTCCAGCCACACTGGTCTCCTGGCTGTTCCGTTTTTTGTTTTGTTTCGTTTTTTTGAGGCAGTCTCACTCCGAGACTGGAGTGCAGTGCCTCCATCTTGGCTCACTGCCCCCGCCACCTGCCGGGTTCAAGAGATTCTCCTGCCTCAGCCTCCCAAGTAGGTGGAATTACAGGCGTGCACCACCACACCCAGCTAATTTTTGCATTTTTTTGTAGAGATGGGGTCTCCCTAGATTGCCCAGGCTGGTCTTGAACTCCTGGGATCAAGTGATCCTCCCATCTCTGCGTCCCAAAATGCTGGGATTACAGGCGGGAGCCACCGCGCCCAGCTGCATTTTTGTCTGCCTCTGTTCATTGCTGTGTCCCCAGTACCTGGAAGGATGCCGAGCACCCAGTAGGCGCTTAATAAACACGCAGTCACGTGTTGAGAAAAGAATGGCGCCATCGTGGCTGCAAATGGGACTTGGGCCGCGCGGGGGAGCTCGTTGGCCGCGCACCTGGGGCCTGGGCGAGCGCTCCGTGGAACACGCCAGAGAAAAACCCGTGGCGCAGGATTTTCACAGGCCGTCTGCGGAGCAGGGGCGTCCCCCGTCCCACTCTGTAGCTTTGCCCAGGCCGTTCCGGGGCGGGGATTCAGCACCCCTCAACTCCCCAAGAAAAAAACATCCCCGTGGAAATTCCTTGGGAATGACCGAGGCGGGGGAAATATGCGTCTCTGGATGTTTCCCCTTTCCCAGATAGGAAGGGCCCGCGTGTCCCGGGACCCTTCCCTTCCCCTTTCTGCTGCGAGACCTACCAGGCCCCTCCGAGATCCCCATGGCGACGCCGCCCGCGTCCCACAACAGGAAGGCCTTAGGCGGCGCGGCGCGGCGCTCGGAGACTTCAGAGTCCACACCCTCGACGAGGTGGATGACGAATCTTGGGGTCACACGCACAGGCGGTGGGCAGGTTTAGTGCACGCCTAGGTTCGAGGAGCCCCCTGCGGAGGGCAAGGGGTTGGAGCGCCCCCTCTCCCCGCCTCGGCTGGGAGCCTGGGGGCTGCCTCAGTTTCCCAGAAGCAAGCAAGGGTCTGAGCGCCCTCTCTCCCCGCCTCGCCTCGGCGCTGCCTCAGTTTCCCAGGGGCAGGCAGGGGTCCCAGCGCCCCCTCTCCCCGCCTCGCCTCGGCGCCTGGGGTCTGTTTCCCAGCTGCAGGCAGGGGTTTCGAGCGCCCCCCTCCCCTCCCGCGTCAAGGTCCAAGCTAACTGCCTCATTTTCCCCGCGGAGCCTGGGGCGCCGGCGGAGGGGCTCAGCGCGTGGGTATCGCGCAGCTTCCTTCCTTTTTCTGGGAGCTGTAAAGACGGCCCCGCGGCCAAGGCCGAAAGGGGAAGCGAGGAGGCCGCGGGGGTGTCGGCGCCCCCGGGTGTGGAGAGGGGACGCCGATTCCCCCGGACGTGGTGAGCCGCGCATCGTCACTCACACGGTTCGCGGGCCCCGGGAGGTGCCGGGCTGTGCTCCAGCCGCTTTTCGAGAAAAGTCCGTGTCAGCTTGGCGGGTACATGCCTCTAGTGGGAGGGGGACCCTTCAGTGGAGGGAGCCCCGGAGGATTCCTGGGCCCCCACCCAGGCAAGGGGCTCATCCACTAGTCCACGAGGCCTGCGTGTGCTGCGGACGGAGGACTTGAGTTCGGATCCCTTCGCAGCTCGGAGCCTCACTTTGCCGCTGTGTGAAATGAACACAGGAACAGTCCCCGTTGTCCGGGGAAGTTGGCAATACTTAATAGTACTTAATAAACCGCTTAGGGCGGTGTAGACAGTGATGCAAGCTTAGCCTGGCCGGGGAACGGGACGCGTGGGGGCCGGGAGCAGCCCTCGGGGTCCTCAAGCCGCCACCGCCGCCCCATTGCTTTAGCTTGGAAATTCCGGAGCCGGAGCGGCCAGCGAGGACGACGACCCCGCTCGGGCCAGGCACCCTCTCAGTCCGGAAATTCCGCAGCCCTCGTTCCGGAGGGGAAAGCGCGAGGTTTCCCGGAAAGCAGCGCCGCCCCTTGGCCCCTAGGTGGCCAGTGTCTATAAAGGACCGCGCGCCTCGCTGTAGCCCAGTCGGCGCTGAGCTCCTCTGCGCCTCGGAGCTGCCTCCTCTGCCTTGCTATGGCTCCCAGCGGCCCCCGGCCCGCGCTGCCTGCGCTCCTGGTCCTGCTCTGGGCTCTGCTCCCAGGTGAGTCGGGGGTGGGGATTGCCGTCGGGCCAACTACTCGAATCCCGGGGAGGACCGATTCCCAGCCGGCCGGAGATCGGGTCATGCATAACTAGCTAGCTGTTTATGGGAAAGTGGGATTAGAAACAGCGATTGAAAGGCAACAGCCTTGTCCAGACCCTGCATCACCTCCACGTGTGGCTTCGGGCTGCGGGTTGCAGCTTTAAAAACGGGTGAGGGATTGGAGCTGGAGGGGAGAGGCGGGCTTCGTGTTGTTGCCCAGGCTGGCCTTGCACTCCTGGGGTCTAGCCTTCCTCCTGCCTCAGCTTCAGGAATAGCGGGGATGACAGGTGTGAGCCACCGCCTTGCTCTGCTAAATTGGGTCTCTTCAGTGTCTCAGCTGTAAAACAGGAAACTCTATAGCAGCCACCTGCCAGGTGTATCTTGGCCCAGCACAGCACCTGCCCCAGGACCCGATCATGGTGGTTTGGGAACTTGGCCCTGTGCAGGCGAATCAAGGCTTAGGTAGGGACTCCCACCCCCATCAAGACGTAGATTCTGTTCCTCATCCTCTCCCCCTGGGGAAGTCCAGGGCTGCTTCTGCTCAGGGGAATTCCAGAGCTGACTTATCCGTAGCCCAAAGCTGAGAAGTGGGACGCTCCAGCACACCCTCCCCCAGCTCTAGCCCAGCTAGGGAAGAGGGAAGGGGTCAGAGGGTCTCATGGTGGTGTGAGTTTGGGGAAGCACAGGGTGGGAGATTGACAGCTTAGTTAACAGCTCAACAAAGCCTCTGATCCAAGCCAGGTGGGTTAGGCTTGTAATCCCAACACTTTGGGAGGCCGAGGCGGGCAAATCATTTAAGGTCAGGAGTTTGAGACCAGCCTGGCCAACATGGCAAAACCCCGTCTCTACTAAAAATCGAAAAATGAGCCATGCATAGCGGCAGGCGCCTGTAATCCCAGCTACTCGGGAGGCTGAGGCAGGAAAGTCCCTTGAACCTTCGAGGTGGAGGTTGCAGCGAGCTGAGATTGTGCCACTGCGCTCCAGCCTGGGCAATAGAGCGAGATTCCGTCTCAAAAAAACAAACAAGAAAAAGGCGCTCTGATCTGGACTCCGACCCAGAACCCACTGCTTTCTAGCTGAGTAACTGTTTCCCTCTGTGAAATGGGAATGATCCCAGACTCTCCCTTGGAAAATGTATGCAGCCGATGGTCTCACATCCCCATCCCAGATAAAACAAATCTGAGAACAGGAATCTTTGAAGTGGGCAGTGCTGGACTCAGACATTTTTTTCCCACCTGTGGAGGCAGCAGAATCTAAGGGACTTAATCCAAATAAGTCCCTTCTTTCTTTCTTTTTTGTTTTTTGTTTTTTAGACGGAGTCTCGCTCTTTGCCCAGGCTGGAGTGCAGTGGTACAATCTTGGCTCACTGAACCTCCACCTCCCAGGTTCAAGCAGTTCTCATGCCTCAGCCTCCTGAGTAGCTGGGACTCGGCGCCCACGACCACACCCGGCTAATGTTTGTTTTTTCAGCAGAGACAGGTTTCACCGTGTTGGCCAGGTTGGTCTCCAACTCCTGACCTCAATTGATCCACCTGCCTCAGCTTCCCAAAGTGCTGGGATTACAGGTGCGAGCCCCAGTGCCCACCCCGTAAGCCCCTTCTTTCTTACCTGCACTTACCTGCAAGGTAGCCAGGTGCTGCCCACCCTGTGCCGTTACTTGTATTAGCAAGGGACAGGGTGGCTATACTCACCCACCTTACAGATGGGGAAATTGAGGCCCAAAGAGGGGGAAGGTACTTGTTTTAGGGAGTGAGGACCCAGTGTGATTCCTGGAGAGCTGACTCTCTCCACCTGACTTCTTGAGAGGGAGGAGGGCACCGATTTCACGTTAAAATCTGTTTGGACACAGTGACTCACACCTGTAATCACGGCACTTTGGGAGGCTAAGGTGGGAGGATCGCTTGAGGCCAGAGTTTGAGACCAGCCTTAGCAACATAGACCCCATCTCTACAAAAATGTTTTTCAAAAATTAGCTGGATGTGGTGGTGTCCTGTAGTCCCAGCTACTTGGGCAGCTGAAATGGGAGGATCACTTGAGCCCAGGAGTTCAAGGTTACAGTGAGCTATGATTGCACCACTGCATTCCAGCCTGCGTGACAGAGGGAGAACTATTTCCTTTCTTTTTTTTTTTTTTTTTTTTTTTTTTTGAGATGGAGTCTTGCTCTGTTACCAGGCTGGAGTGCAGTGGTGCAATCTCGGCTCACTGTAACCTCTGACTACCTGATTCAAGCGATTCTCCTGCCTCAGCCTCCTGAGTAGCTGGGATTATAGGCACCCCCCACCATGCCCAGCTAATTTTTGTATTTTTGTATTTTTATTTTTTAGTAGAGATGGGGGTTTCAACATGTTTGGCGAGGATAGTCTCGATCTCCTGACCTTGTGATCTGCCCACCTTGGCCTCCCAAAGTGCTGGGATTATAGGTGTGAGCCACCACACCCAGCCCCGACCTGTCTCTTAAACAAAAAAAAGTGATAGCTAAAATCTTCGCATGGCTCCCTATTGCCCTGAGAATAAAGAATACATTTGGCTGGGCAAGGATGCTCACGCCTGTAATCACTGCATTTTGGGAGGCAGAGGCAGGCAGATCACTTGAGGTCAGAAGTTCAAGGCCAGCCTGGCCAAAATGGCAAAACCTCATCTCTACTAAAAATACAAAAAATACCAAAATTAGCTGGGTGTGGTGGCGGGCACCTACCTGTAGTCCCAGATACTTGAGAGGTTGAGGCAAGAGAATTGCTTGAACCCAGGAGGCAGAAGTTGCAGTGACCGGAGATGGCGCCATTGCACTCCAGTCTGTGTAACAGAGTGAGACTCCATCCAAAAAAACAAAAAAAACACACATCTTGAGCATGGCCTTCAGTGCTCACAGGATCTTCCTGAATTAATCTCCCCCTCTTCCTCTTTGCTCACTCAGCTCCAGCCACCTTGCCCCAGGACGTTTGTGCTAGGCCTGGAATTCCCTTCCGTTTTCTCCAGACCGCTAGCTCTTTCTGGTCATTCAGATCTCTGCTCAAACATTAACTTGTCACCAAGGCACTGTCCAGTCAGCCTGTTTTGTTTTTGTCAAAGCTCTTAATAACATCAGTTATTAATTATCTTGTTTGCTCATGTTTTTTTTTTTTTTTTTTTTTTTTTTTTTTTTTTTTTTTTTTTTTTTTTTTTTTTTTTTTTTTTTTTTTTTTTTTTTTTTTTTTTTTTTTTTTTTTTGAGACAGAGTGTCTCTCTGTTGCTCAGGCTGGAGTACAGTGGCATGACCGCAGCTCACTGCAACCTCCGCCTCCTAGGTTCAAGTGATTCTTATGCCTCAGCCTCCAAAATAGCTGGGACTAAAGGCACATGCCACCATGCCCGGCTAACTTTTGCATTTTTGGTGAAGACGGGGTTTCGCCATGTTGGTCAGGCTGGTCTCAAATTCCTGACCTCAGGTGATCTGTCTGTCTTGGCCTCCCAAAGTGCTGAGATTACAGGTGTGAGCCACCGTGCTTATGAATTTTCTCTTTAACTTCCACATTGAAGGCAATGTTTTGTCTTGTTAAGGCTGGGCCTCCAGCACCCAGCACAGGCTGAGTGCACATTCCCATTGATGAACCTGATTTGGTTTTTGTTTTGTTTTAAGATGGAGTCTCACTCTGTAGCCCAGGCTGGATGGAGTGCAGTGGTGCGATCTCGGCTCATGGCAATCTCCGCCTCCCAGGTCCCAGTTCAAGCAATTCTCCTGCCTCAGTCTCCCAAGTAGCTGGGATTACTGGCATGCACCACCATGCCCAGCTAATTTTTGTATTTTTAGTAGAGACGGGGTTTCACTATGTTGGCCAGGCTCGTCTTGAACTCCTAACCTCATGATCTGCCCACTTCAGCCTCCCAAAGTGCTGGGATTACAGGAGTGAGCCACTGCACCCGGCCTGATGAACCTGATTTGTAAGGCCCGTCGTGTCTTCCCTCTTTTGTTCCAGGACCTGGTGATGCCCAGACGTCTGTGTCCCCCCAAGGGGTCATCTTGCCCCGGGGTGGCTCCGTGCTAGTGAACTGCAGCAGCTCCTGTGACCAGAGCCCCTTCTTGGGCCTGGAGACTCCATTGACTAAAAGGGAGGTGCTCCCAGGTGGGAACAACTGGAAGATGTTTGAACTGAGCAATGTGCAAGAAGACAGCCAGCCAATATGCTTTTCAAACTGCGGCGGTAGACAGTCAACAGCTAAGACCTTCCTCACTGTGTACTGTAAGTGACTGAGCCCAGAGGGCTGGGCTAGGCTGACGGGGTAGAGCAGACCCACAGGGGCACCTGCAGTGGGCTGGGAGAATCTTTGTCAACTGCTGGTAGGGTCAGGGAGGGGCTCCTTGAAGGGCGGGTGGGGACATGCTTGGAAAGCCCCTTTGTGAATCTCTTTGGGTGTAATTAAAGTATCTACAGGTGGGGCGCAGTGGCTCACGCTGGTAATCCCAGCACTTTGGGAGGGTGAGGCTGGAGGATCACCTGAGACCAGGAGTTTCAGTTTTGCCAACATAGTGAAACCCCGTCTCTACTAAAAATACAAAAATCAGCCCAGCATGGTGGCAGGCGCCTGTAATCCCAGCTACTTGGGAGGCTTAGGCGGGAAAATTGCTTGAACCCGGGAGACAGAGATTGCAGTGAGCCACAGTTGTGCCACTGAGATCGCAGTGAGCCACAGTTGTGCCACTGCACTCCAGTCCGGGTGACAGAGCAAGACTCTGTCTCAAAAAAAAAAAAAAAAAAAGGTATCAACAGGAATTCAGGGCATTCGAGAATGCCATCTCTCTATGCCTCACTCTTTGAACATATGACAAGGTCTTGGATTGGACACTTTAATAAAAGATGCAAATTGGCTGGGCATGGTGGCTCACACTTGTAATCCCAGCACTTTGAGAGGCCAAGGCTAGCAGATCACAAGGTCAAGAGATGGAGACCATCCTGCCCAACATGGTGAAACCCCATCTCTACTAAAAATATAAAAATTAGCTGGGTGTGGTGGCGCATGCCTGTAATCCCAGCTACTCAGGAGGCTGAGGCAGGAGAATCGCTTGAATCTGGGAGGCGGAGGTTGCAGTGAGCCAATATTGTGCCACTGTACTCCAGCCTGGCAACAGAGCGAGACTCAGTCTCTTTGTTATTATTATTTTTGTTGTTGTTTTCTTTTTTTTTTTCAGGTCAGATGGGTAATGTGCCAACGTTGTAACAAGGTTCAAAGGTGGCACATCTCACACAAGTGTGTGAACACCAAATCATCATGCTCATGAACTACAAAAGGATCGAGACTCAGTCTCAAAAAAAAAAAAATGCAAATTAAGCCAGGTGTGGTGATTTGTACCTATAATCCCAGCTACTCCAGAGGCTGAGGCAGAAGGATGGCTTGAGCCCCAGAATTTGAGACCGGCCTGGGAAACATAGCGAGACCCTGTTTCTACCAGAAAAAAAAAAAGTAAATAAATAATTTAGCCGGGCATCATGGCGTGCACCTGTAATCCCAGCTACTCCTGAACCTGTGGTGGGAGGATTGCTTGAACCCAGGGATTCGGATCCTAGGAGTTCGAATCCAGCCTGGGCAACATAGCAAAACCATTTTATTAAATGTTTTAATAAAAACATTTTTATTTAAGGCCAGGCACGGTGGCTCACGCCTGTAATCCCAGCACTTTGGGAGGCCGAGGCGGGTGGATCACCTGAGGTCAGGAGTTTGAGACCAGCCTGACCAACATGGTGAAACCCCGTCTCTAAAAGAAAATACAAAATTATATTAAAAAAAATTTTTTTTTATTTAAAAAAATACGAGTTAAAACTAGCCCTGGATGGCATTTTTCACATATTGGCAACAATGGACAGAATTGCTAACAGCTGTGCTGGCAAGGCTGTGGGACACAGGCGGTTTGTTCACTGCTAGGACACTGCTGTTGGGGCCGTAAATAAGCCCAACCCTGTGGTGGGAAATTGGGCATCAGTTCTCAAAATGTTATGGGCTGGGCGTGGTGGTTTATGCCTATAATCCCAACACTTTGGGAGGCTGAGGTGGGAGGGTCGTTTGAGGCCAGGAGTTCAAGACCAGTCTGGGCAACATAGTGGAATCCTTTTTTTTTTTGATGTGACGGAGTCTCCCTCTGTTGTCCAGGCTGGAGTGCATTGGCACTATCTCGGCTCACTGCCACCTCTGCCTTCCAGATTCATTCGATTTTCCTGCCTCAGCCTCCCAAGTAGCTGGGATCACAGGTGCCCATCACCATGCCCAGCTCATTTTTGTATTTTTAGTAGAGACAGGGTTTCACCACGTTGTCCAGGCTGGTCTCAAACTCCTGACCTCAACTGATTCACCCGCCTTGGCCTCCCAAAGTGTGGTTTTTTGTTTGTTTGTTTTTGAGAGAGAGTCTCTCTCTGTTGCCCAGGTTGGACTGCAGTGGGGCAATCTCGGCTCACTTCAACCTCCGCCTCCCAGGCTCAAGCGATTCTCATACTTCAGCCTCCCGAGTAGCTAGGATTACAGGTGCCCGCCACCAGGCCTAGCTGATTTTTGTATTTTTAGTAGAGATGGGGATTCACCATGTTGGCCAGGCTGGTCTTGAACTCCTGACCTCAAGTGATCCATCTGTCTCCCAAAGTGCTGGGATTACAGGAGTGAGCTACCATGCCCAGCCCCATTCTATTTTTTATTTTTTTTTGAGATGGAGTCTTGCTCTGTCAGCCAGGATGGAGTGCAGGGGTGCGATCTTGGTTCACTGCAACCTCCGCCTCCCGGGTTCAAGTTATTGTCTTGTCTCAGTCTCCAGAGTAGCTGGGATTAGAGGTGCGTGCCACCACGCCCAGCTAAATTTTTGTATTTTTAATAAGGACAGGGTTTCACCATATTGGTTAGGCTGGTCTTAAACTCTTGACCTTGTGATCCACCCACCTCAGCCTCCCAAAGTGCTGGGATTGCAGGCATGAGCCACCACACCCAGTCCCCATTCTATTTTTTTTTTTTAATGCCATGTGTGTGTATCCTGTGGCAAACCCCAATCCTGGCCAGTCATGGTGGCTCATTCGTGTAATCTCAGCTCTCTGAGAGGCCAGTGGATCGCTTAAAGTCAGGAGTTTGAGACCAGGCTGGCAAACATGGCAAAACCCCATCTCTACTAAAAATACAATAATTAGCCATGCGTGGTGGAGCATGTCTGTAGTCCCAGCTACTAAGGAGGCTGAGGCGGGAGAATCACTTGAAGCTGGGAGGTAGAGGTTGCAGTGAGCTGAGATCATGCCACTGCACTCCAGCCTTGGGTGACAGAGTGAGACTCTGTCTCAAAAAAAAAAAAAAGAATTATAAGAATTAGCTGGGCATGCTGGCATGCACCTGTAATCCCAGATACTCATGAGGCTGAGGTGGGAGGATCGGCTGAGTCCAGGGATTTGGAGGCTGTAGTGAGCTATGATTATGACACTGCACTCCAGCATGGGAGACAGAGTGAGATCCCGTCTCAAAAAAAAAAAAAGAAGAAGAAAACCCAGTCCTGGAAAGTGGTCTATAGGCATCGCTGCCTACAAGGGAGGTGGTGAGGACAATGGCATCATTCACTGACACTTTGTCACTTTCTATGAAGGGCAAACGCTTGCAAACCACTCAAATAGGAAAGGCTAGAGAGGGAAACTGTGGCTTGTCCATTACAAGAATAGCGTGTGACCGTGTAGAAGAATCAGGAAGTTCTGGAGAACTGAAAGAGAGTCAGCTCTGGGGTGTATTGTAAAGTCGAAATGAAAGAAAGTATGTTGAATATGAGTGGCATGCCACCCTCATGTCAGGGACTGGCAGAGGGGCAGTTTCAGGAGGCTGTTTGTGTCTAAAACAGCCCTAAAAGGAAGTGGGAGAAAGGACAGTATTAGTTGGCTATGAGAAGAGAGTCTGGGAGGCTCTGGGAGAGGGCTTGGGGTGGAGAATTCTTGTTTTGTTTTTTGTTTTTTTGGTTTTTTTTGTGAGACAGAGTTTCGCTCTTGTTACCCAGGCTGGAGTGCAATGTCGCAATCTCAGCTCACCGCAACTTCCGCCTCCCAGGTTCAAGGGATTCTCCTGCCTTAGCCTCCTGAGCAGCTGGGATTACAGACATGCATTACCACGCCTGGCTAATTTTATATTTTTAGCAGAGACGGGATTTCTCCATGTTGGTCAGGCTGGTCTCGAACTCCCAACCTCAGGTGATCGACATGCCTCAGCCTCCCAAGTAGCTGGGATTACAGGCACCCACCACCATCCTTAGCAAATTTTTATATTTTTAGTAGAAAAGGGATTTCACCGTGTTGGCCAGGCTGGTCTTGAACTCCTCACCTCAGGTGATCCACCCGCCTTGGCCTCCCAAAGTACTGGGATTACAGGTGTGAGCCACCGCACCTGGCCAACAATTCTCTCTCTGTGTTCTTCCTACTTTGGAGAATTTGAATGGTGGGAATGAGTTACCAAGGCAAAAAAGAAATTCAAATGAAAACAAAACTAAATCAAAGAAGGAAAAACAGAAGAGAATTGGGCAGGCTAGGCACGGTGGCTCATGCCTATAATCGCCGTGATTTAGGAGGCCAAAGCAGGAGGATCGGGAATTGGACACCAGCCTGATCAACACAGCAAGACCCCATATCTACAAAAAATAAGAAAACTAGCCAATCGTGGTGGTATACCTATAGTCCCAGCTACTAAGGAGGCTGAGGTGGGAGGATCGCCTGAGACCAGCAGGTCGAGGCTGCAATGAGCCATGATGACACCACTGCACTCCAGCCTGGGTGACCGAGCAAGACCCTGTCTCTAAAAAATAAAAACTGGCCAAGTAGCCTTGAGATTAGCCCTGGGTCCCAGTCCCAGCAAGGCCCTTAATAGCTCGGATGATGTGGCTCCTGGGTTTACTTTGCGATCAGGTGAGACCTCCTCTGATGGGTAAGATGACACAGGGAGGGAGAAAGGACATTCTGCTGTCACTGTGCCAGGGCAGTGAAGCCTACGGGTAAACGATCAGCTTTGCTTCTGATTTGAAGGGTGGGTGAGCAGAGGCTGACCTTCCCGGGTGAGGGAAGTCCCCAAACATTCCCAGCGCCCTCTAAAAACCCCAGAGAAAGCTCTCTGAAGGACTTTCCTGCATCTCTGCCTGAGAGGCTTTATTTTTTATTTTTTTCTGAGACCGAGTGTCACTCTGTCGCCCAGGCTGGAGTGCAGTGGTGCAATCTCGGCTCACTGCAACTTCCACCTCCCAAGTTCAAGCAATTCTCCTGCCTATCCTCCCTCCCGAGTAGCTGAGATTACAGGCACCCGCCACCAAGTCTGGCTAATTTTTGAATTTTTAGTAGAGACAGGTTTCACCACATTGGCCAGGCTGGTCTCAAACTCCTGAGCCCTGGTGATCCACCCACCTCAGCCTCCCAAAGTGCTGGGATTACAGGCATGGCACACCGTGCCCAGCTCTGCCTGGTAGTTGAAAGCGTACAACTCCAGGTTTGACGCCTGGCTCTGCCACATTTCTTCCTCTGTGACTGTGGGTGCCCCACTTTGCCTTAGTTCTTACTTCTGTGAAAGGGAGCAGACGGCCAGCAAAGGTAGCAAAGGAGTTAAAGGTGTGTGGGAGTGTGTCACTTGAGAGAGACTCTAGCTTGGTCTTGCCCCACCCGTGGTGTAAACAGATAGAAGCCTCCCTGGATGGCTCAATCTTCTCCAAAAAGGTTAGACGTGCAATTCCTAGAGGAGGTGACCACCAGCTGGGCTTTAACGGATGTGTAGGAGTTCGTAAAGACAGGCATTGTGGGCAGGGGAACAGACTGGGCAAAAGTTTGGAGCAGGGAGAAATCTTGACGGGGGCAGGAGGAGCCCAACAGCAGTAAGTCGGTGTGGGCTGGGCACGGTGGCTCATGCCTGTAATCCTGGCACTTTGGGAGGCCGAAGCAAGAGGATTGCTTGAGCCCTGGAGTTCGAGACCAGCCTGGGCAACATAGGGAGACCCTGTCTCTAAGAAAATAAAAAAAATAGCCTGGCATGGTGGCATATGCTTATAGTCTCAACTACTCTGGAGGCTTAACTGGGAGGATCACTTGAGCCCAGAAATTTTTTTATTTTTATTTTTTGAGATGAAGTCTCCATCTGTGGCCCAGGCTGGCGTGCAACGGTGCCATCTTGGCTCACTGCAGCCTCTGCCTCCTGAGTTCAAGCAATTCTCCTGCCTCAGCCTCCCGAGTTGCTGGGATGACAGGTGCTCACCACCATGTCCAGCTAAATTTTTTTGTATTTTTAATAGAAACGGCGTCTTGAACACCTGACCTCAAGTGATCCACCTCCTTGGCTTCCCAAAGTGCTGGGATTACAGGTGTGATGCTAAGCCTGGTCAAGCCCAGGAATTGGAGGCGACAGTCAGCTATGATTGTGCCACTGCATTCTAGCCCGGGTGACAGAGTGAGACCCTGCCTCTAAAAAAAAAAAAAAAAGATTGATGGGATGCGGGGTGAGGTTGGCGGGGCCTTGAATGCCAAGTGGAGGAGCCGGGACTTTCTCCTCCTCGGGGTGTCGTGGAGGGTTTGTGAGCAGGCCAGGGATTAGATAAGCTGAAGGCTATATTTACGGGAAACCAGAGCAGTTGGCTATGGTTCTTGTCCAGGCGGCCCACGTTGTGGGCAGTGACCATATCCAAGAAGGGAAGGACAGGCAAATATTTGAATAGTTCAGTGACCAGGATTTGGAAAACGACTGAAGGTCAGGGTCAAGAAGAGGTGAGCGCAGAACAGACATTCCCCCAATGCCACCACCAGGCAGCCGAGCTGGGTTTCCTCTAGGGGCTGGAGGCCGCCTCAAATTCTGCAAGAGCTTGTAGGAGATGGTGAGAGGTAAGAGCTGGAGGTCAGAGTTTTCTTGACCTTATGTATATATTGTTTAACAGCTTAACAGCTTTTTCTTTTATTTTTAGAGACAGAGTCTCACTTTGTCACCCAGGCTGGAGTGCAGTGGCACAATCATAGCTCACTACAGCCTCAAACTCCCAGACTCAAGAAGTCCTCCTCCCACCCTCAGCCTCCTGAGTAGCTGGGACTACAGGTGTGAGCCACCAAGCCCAGCTTGGGTTTTTTGTTTTTTTTTTGAGACAGAGTCTCTCTCTGTTGCCCAGGATGGAGTGCAGTGGCACAATCTTAGCTCTCTGCAACCTCCACCTCCCAGGTTCAAGTGATTCTCCCTGCCTCGGTCTCTCATGTAGCTGGGATTACTGGCATCCACCACCATACCCAGCTAATTTTTGTTTTCTTGTTTTTTTTGTTTTTGTTTTTGTTTTTTTGAGATGAAGTATTTCTCTGTTGCCCAAGGAGTGCAGTGGCGCAGTCTCGGCTCACTGCAACCTCCACCTCCTGGGTTCAAGCCATTCTCCTGCCTGAGAAGCTGAGACTACCAGCATATGCCACCATGCCTGGCTGATTTTTATATTTTTAGTAGAGACAGGGTTTCACTATGTTGGCCAGGCTGATCTTCAACTCCTGACCTTGTGATCTGCCTGCCTCGGCCTCTCAAAGTGGTGGGATTACAGGTGTGAACCACCATGCCCGGCCTAATTTTTGTATTTTTTTTTCAGTAGAGACAAGGTTTTGCCATGTTAGTCAGGCTGGTCTTGAACTCCTGACTTCAGGTGATCCAACCACCTTGGCCTCCCAAAGTGCTGGGATTACAGGCATTAGCCACCATGCCTGGCCAAAGCCTGGCTTGTTTTTTAAATGTTCTTGTTGTTGCTTTTCCAGAAATGGGGTCTCACAATGTTGCCCAAGCTAGTCTTGAACTCCTGGCCCCAGGATGGTCTCGATCTCCTGACTTCGTGATCTGCCCACCTCGGCCTCTCAAAATGTTGGGATTAAAGGCTTGAGCCACTGTGCCTGGACTGTTTGTTTTTGTTTTTGTTTTTTTAAAGAATATCTAGGCCTGGTGTGTTTGCTCACACCTGTAATCCCAGCACTTTGGGAGGCTGAGATGGGAAGATCACTTGAGATCAGGAATTCGAGACAAGCCTGGGCAACATGCTGAAACCCCGTTTCTACTAAAAATAGAAAAATTAGCTGGGTGTGGTGGTGCATGCCTGTAGTCCCAGCTACTCGGGAGGCTGAGGCAGGAGAATTGCTTGAACCCAGGAGGCAGAGGTTGCAGTGAGCTGAGATCGAGCCATTGCCCTCCAGCCTGGGCGACTGAAGGAGACTCAGTCTAATAAATAAATAAAATAAAAATAAAAATAAAAAAATTAATCGGGTGCCGTGGTGTGTGCCTGTAATTCAAGCTACTCAGGAGGCTGAGGCAGGAGAATCGGCTGAACCCCGGTGGCGGAGGTTGCAGTGAGCTGAGCTCACACCACTGTTTGCACAGTCTAGTGCACTGGGCTGTTGAACTTATTTGACCAGACCCCTAGCAATAGACTGTGAAGTTCCTAGGCAGGGCATGGTGGCTCACGCCTATATAATCCCAGCATTCTGGGAGGCCGAGGTGGGTGGATCACAAAGTCAGGAGATTGAGACCATCCTGGCCAACATGGTGAAACCCCATCTCTACTAAAAATACAAAAATTAGTTGGGCATAGTGGCAAGTGCCTGTTGTCCCAACTACTCTGGAGGCTGAGGCAGGAGAATCATTTGAACCTGGGAGGCGGAGGTTGCAGTGAGCCGAGATGTGGCCACTGCACTCCAGCCTGGTGACAGAGCGAGACTCCATCTGAAAAAAAAAAAAGTTCTTTTCCACTTTTCACTCTAAGATGCTGCTGTCATGAATAAGGAATTTTTTGATCCCCTTCACAAACACTTGGGGCCCTCTTACCAGCTTTCCCTGAAGATCTTGACATTCCTATCTGCTGAGGTGTTTGGGCGTGTTTGGGGGAGATATTGAAGAGCTGGGGCTCCCAGGCAGGTGCGGTTCATGTGCCGGGCAGGCAGCAAGGTCCAGTTCACCAGACTCCCCCACCTCTGTTTTCCTGCAGGGACTCCAGAATGGGTGGAGCTGGCACCCCTCCCTGCTTGGCAGCCGGTGGGCGAGAACCTTACCCTACGCTGCCAGGTGGAGGGTGGAGCACCCCGGGCCCACCTCACCGTCGTGCTGCTCCGTGGGGAAGAGGAGCTGAGCCGGCAGCCAGTGGTGGGGGAGCCCGCCGAGGTCACAGCCACGGTGCTGGCAGGCAGAGATGACCACGGAGCCAATTTCTCGTGCCGCACTGAACTGGACCTGCGGTCCCAAGGGCTGGAGCTGTTTGAGAACACCTCGGCCCCCCACCAGCTCCAAACCTTTGGTGAGGATTGAGGAAGCCGGCAGGGAGAGGGTGGAGTATCCTGGAATGGGGTGTCCCTGGCCTCAGGATCTTCTGACAAGGGTGTGGCCTGCCGAGCTCGGTGGCTCACACCTGTAGTCCCCACACTTTGGGAGGCTGAGGTGGGTGGATCACCTGAGGTCGGGAGTTCGAGACCAGCCTGACCAACATGGAATAAAATACAAAATTAGCCGGGTGTGGTGGAGCATGCCTGTAGTCCCAGCTAGTTGGGAGGCTGAGGCAGGAGAATTGCTTGAACCCGGGAGATGGAGGTTGTGGTAAGCCAAGATTGTGTCATTGCACTCCAGCCTGGACAACAAGAGCAAAACTCCATCTCAAAAAAATAAAACAAGGTGTGGCCCCAGCTGAAGGGTGCATGTGTTCTGGGCATATGTGACCTAGGCTGCTGAGTCACCCTGGAAGAGGACCTTGCAGGAGGGGAATGAAATGCCCTGAGAAGGGCTTCAGGGCATCCATCCCTGTTTCCTCACACTTACCCTCTCTCCCCAGTCCTGCCAGCAACTCCCCCGCAACTTCGCAGCCCCTCGGTCCTAGAGGTGGACACACAGGGGACCGTGGTCTGTTCCCTGGATGGGCTGTTCCCAGTCTCGGAGGCCCAGGTCCACCTGGCGCTGGGGGACCAGAGGCTGAACCACACAATCACCTATGGCATCGACTCCCTGTCGGCCAAGGCCTCGGTCGAGGTGACCGCAGAGGAGGAGGGCACCCAGCGGCTGTTGTGTGCAGTAATACTAGGGAACCAGAGCCAGGAGACGCGGAAGACAGTGACCGTCTACAGTAAGAACGGGCAGGGAACAGATCGGGGCTTCCTGGGGGTGTCACTTGAACCAGGGGCGGGGCTCACCGTGTGCCCACCCTCAGGCTTCCCGGCACCCAAAGTGATTCTGACGGAGCCTGAGGTCTCAGAAGGGACTGAGGTGATCGTGACGTGTGAGGCCCACCCCAGAGCCACTGTGATGCTGGATGGAGCCCCAGCCCAGACCCCGGGGAGGGCCCAGTTACGGCTGAAGGCCAGGCCTGAGGACCATGGACGCGACTTCTCCTGCTCTGCAACCCTAGCGGTGGCCGGACAGGTTGTACACAAGAACCAGACCCGGGAGCTCCGTGTGCTGTGTGAGTGAGGCTGCTGGACAAAGACCCCTGTCCCCCCAAGGCCCAACCCCCTGACGTCCCATAAGCTCTTGCTCTCCAAGTCCCACTCCCACCCATAAGGGGAGCCCTCCCTGAAGTCCTGCAGTCCTAGATGGGGAGGGGTGTTCTGGTTCCCAACCTCCGTCTCATCTTGTGTTTTTCCAGATGGCCCCCGACTGAACGAGAAGGATTGTCCGAGAAACTGGACGTGGCCAGAAAACTCCCGGCAGACTCCAACATGCCAGGCTTGGGGAAATCCCTTGCCACAGCTTGAGTGTCTAAAAGATGGCACTTTTCCACTGCCCATCGGGAAATCAGTGACTGTGATGCGGGATCTTGCGGGCACCTACCTCTGTCGGGCCACGAGCACTCGAGGGGAGGTCACCTGCGAGGTGACTGTGAACGTAGTAAATGTGCCCTGTGAGTGAGCCTGCCTGCAGGACTGGGTGGGGCAGGGGCCATGGGCCCCTTGCACTCCTCACCACCCCTTGTATCCTCCCCACAGCTCCCCGGCATGAGATGGTCATCATCACTGTAGTGGTGACCGCAGCCATCCTGAGCACTGCAGGCATCACCATGTACCTCTATAACCGCCAGAGGAAGATCAGGAAATACAGACTCCAACAGGCTCAAAATGGGACCCCCATGAAACCCATCACACAAGCCACGCCTCCCTGAACCTACCCCAGGACGGGGCCTCTTCCTCGGCCCTCCTATCTGGTGGTAGTGGTGCCACAGAGAACAGAGTGGCGGACGTATGCCACACAGCTACACCCAGTGGCCCTGGGATGACAGAGGGCAGGGCATTGGTCTCGGTCAGATGCAGATGGCATTTGGGGCCATGGCACCTGCTGCATACCAAAAACACTAGGCCAGGCATGTGATCCACAGTCACGTGACTAAGCCAAGAGGAAGGGCAAGACTCAAGACGTGACTGTGATGGACATCAAAGTCTGCCTGGTGAGAGGGGAAGGGGTGGGGAAACATACCCCTACCATACGGACACACAGCCAGGAAATACTGAAATTCGCTGGCCATGGGGTATGCTAACGCCCCACAGCCCTATGGAAGAAGTGGCCCTGCACAGACACGTGTCACATCAAAAATGCCCGCACTTCCTGACAGATGCCAGCTCAGGCACTGCTGTCTATTGACTGTCCCCAACGCTTGATATATATTTATTCATTTTTTATTTTACCAGCTATTTATTGAGTGCTTATGTAGACTAGGATGGTGAACAAGATGAACATAGGTCTCTGACCTCACAGAGCTCCCAGCCACAGTCATTCAGAGTCACCAGGTGCAGTTGTACACGTTGTAGCTGTACAAGAGTGCCTGGAAAAAAGATCAAATGGGGCTGGGACTTCTCGTTGACCAACCTGCCTTTCCCCAGAAGGAGTGATTTTTCTATTTGGCACGAAAGCACTGTCTGGACTAGTAATGGTTACAGGTTCAGAACTGGAGCGACCCAGTGAGGCCTTACTCCTCCCTTCCCTCAAAAACGGATGCCTTTGTTAGCCACTCCCCACCCACATACATTCCTGCCAGCATCCACATGACAGTGGTCATGCCTGGAGAGTGCCCAGAGAATATACCCGACCTCTGCCTTGTCCTGTTTGTAATTCAGCGGGACCTTGCACTACACAGCTCCAACTTCCTGCAGTGATCAGAGCCCTGCAAGCAGGACAAGGACTCCCTCCCAGCTCTAGAAGCCTCTTTCGTGTGTGTGTGTGTGTGTGTGTGTGTAAGGGGGCCAAGGTAATGGAGGACTCCATCCCAGCTCTGGCAGCCTCTTCCGTATGTGTGTAGACAAGGTCTCGCTCTGTCACCCAGGCTGCAGTACCCTGGTGCAATCATAGTTCACTACAGCCTTGATCTCCTAAGCTCAAGAGAGCCTTCCTCCTCAGCCTCCTGAGTAGCTGGGACCACAGATGCACACCATCACACCTGGCAAATTGGACGTTTTTGTGGAGACAGGGTCTCACGACATTGCCCAGACTTCCTTTGGAATAATAAAGCTTTTCTCATCTGCCTCAGCCTTGTGTGAGTGGAGGGGAGGTGTCACATCCAGCTGGAGTCCTTTCTAAGCAGCCACAGCCCGATCCTCCCACTTCCTCCTCCAAAAAAAACATTGTGAACTCATGGCCATACCCTGAGGTTCTGGTCCAAATCTGGGCCTATTTATGACCTTCTGGGTCTGTAGTGAAAACTGAAGACTCCTCTCCAGAAAAAAAAATTTTGGTTTCCAATGAGGCCTGGAATCCCCCCACCCAATTTTTTTTTTTTTTTTTTTTTTTTGAGATGGTGTCTTACTTGGTGGCCCAGGCTGGAGTGCAGTGGGCGATCTCGGCTCACTGCAACCTCTGCTTCCTGGGTTCAAGCAATAATTCTTCTCAGCCTCCTGAGTAGCTGGGATTACAGGCAGGCACCACCACACCTGGCTATTTTTTGTAGAGATGGGGTTTCACCATGTTGATCAGGCTGGTCACAAACTCCTGACCTGGTGATCCGCCCGCCTGGCCCTTCCAAAGTGCTGGGATTACAGACCTGAGCCACCGCGCCCGGCCTGGAATCCCATTCTTGACCCGGGGAGGAGAATCTCTTTTTGCGGGACTCCTGGGCCTCTACAGGGGCCTCCCCTCCCTCTCCAGGGCGGAGTCGAAGAGGCGGGGCTGCGGGCCTCCTTATCTTCAGAGCCAGCCCTGGCTGTCTGGCGCCGGGCCCCTCAGTCCGGGCTTTTTGGCATGGGGTCTCTGTTTCCCCTGTTGCTGCTGCTTTTTTTGGCGGCCGCCTACCCGGGAGTTGGGAGTGCGCTGGGACGCGGGACTAAGCGGGCACGAGCCTCCAAGGGTAGCTCTCCCACGCCCTCGGGGACCTCATTGCCCTTCTGGGTGCGCGTGAGCCCGGAGATCGTGGCTGTGCCGCCGGGAGGGTCCGTGTGGCTCAATTGCAGCAACAGCTGTCCCCAGCCGCAGAGTTCCAGCCTCCGCACCCGGCTGCAACAGGGCAAGACGCTCAGAGGGCCGGGTTGGGTGCTTTACCAGCTGCTCGACGTGAGGGCCTGGAGCTCCCAGGCGCACTGCTTTGTCACCTGCGCAGGAAAAACGCGCTGGGCCACCGCCAGGATCACCGCCTACAGTGAGGGATAGGGGCTCGGTCCGGCTGGGGTGACGGGAGGGGGCTGGAAGAGATGGGGGGAGGGTAGTTGACAGTCGCTCTATAGGGGGCTCCCGCGGACCTCACTCAGAGGGTCCCCCTTGCCTTAGAACCGCCCCACAGCGTGATTTTGGAGCCTCCGGTCTTAGAGGGCAGGAAATACACTTTGCGCTGCCACGTGACACACGTGTTCCCCGTGGGCTACTTGGTGGTGACCCTGAGGTGCGGCGGCCGGATCATCTATTCCGAAAGCCTGGAGCGCTTCACCGGCCTGGGTGTGGCCAACGTGACCTTGACCTACGAGTTTCCTGCTGGACCCCGCGATTTCTGGCAGCCCGTGATCTGCCACGCGCGCCTCAATCTCGACGGCCTGGTGGTCCGCAGCAGCTCTGCACCCATTACACTGATGATCGGTGAGGCACCCCTGTAATCCTGGGGACTATGAGGAAGGGGGCAGAGAGGTTTATAACCCCAAGAAGGCGCACAGACCAAGCGCGGGTTCCACGCAGGTCGACAGACCTCCCTGTGTCCCCTTCCTAATTCTCACCTCCTGCTCCCAGCTTGGAGCCCCGCGCCCACAGCTTTGGCCTCCTGTTCCATCGCTGCCCTTGTGGGGATCCTCCTCGCCGTGGGCGCTGCCTACCTGTACAAGTACCTATCGATGAAGTCTCCGGAATAAAGGTGGGGTGTTCTGTGCCGGCTGAGCGAGACAAAAGAGGGATCTGGAACAATTGGGGGAACCCACCGAACACGGTGGCTGACGCCTGTAATCCCAGCACTTAGGGAGGCCAAGGCAGGAGGATTGCTTGAGCCCAGGATTTTGAGACTAGCCTGGACAACATGGTGAGACTCCATCTATGCAACAAATACAAAAATTAGCCAGGCGTGGTGCCGCGCGCCTGTGGACCCAGCTACTCTGGAGGCTGAGATGGGAGGATCCCTTGAGCCCTGAAGGTTGAGGTTGCAGTGAGCCTTGATTGTGCCACTGCACTCCAGCCTGGGCGACAGAGCGAGATCCTGTCTCAAAAATAAAAATAAAAATAAATATTGGCAGGGGAAACCTCCGGAAATCAATAAAGGCTTCCTTAACCAGCCTCTGCCCTGTGACCTAAGGGTTCCCATTACTGCCCTTCTTCGGAGGAACTGGTCTCTTTTTTTTTTCGATCACTTTCTCCAAGTTCCTCACTCAGGGCCCAGCTGAGGTCCTGAAGCCGCAGACTTTGTGTATCCCCAGACTTTGTGTATCCCCAGCGGGTGTCGCAGAAACCTCTCCTTCTGCTGGTATTATCGAGGCTGTGCAGATGGGATCAGCGCAGTGCAGGAGGGCCGCGGGCAGACGCGGGGCGGGGTTCACGGTCCGGCTTTCCTGATTGGCGCCGCCGCCACCGCGCGGCAGCTCTGATTGGATGTTAAGTTTCCTAGCCTAGCCCCACCTTCAGAACCTGGGCTTTCCTGGAGACCGAACAACTGTGGAGCGAAAACTCATCTCCAAAATAGCTCACCACGCCAGGGTGAGACCACGAATGGTAGAGAGGGAAGGGTCCCTTGGACATATTGAGGGACGTGGATACGCAAAAGAGGTACCCATGTAGTGGCAGCCGGGAAGGGGTGATCAGATGGTCCACAGATTCGAATTCTGACGATGTTCTGGTAGTCACCCGGCCAGATGAGCACATGGAGTTGGGAGCGGGAGGGGCGGGGGTTGTCAAAGCTTGGGGGCCCGGATGCGGAGTCAAAAGAGTCACCCCCGGTCCCTCGTTCTCTCGTGGAGGGCCAGGGCCCCAGCCCACCGAGCAGAAGGCGGACTCGGGCGCTCCTGGGCGGCTGGCGCTCACACACGCTGAGTAGACACGTGCCCGCTGCACGCTGGGTAAATACAGACCCGGAGCCGAGCGGATTCTAATTTAGACGCCCGCGAACGCTGCGCGCACGCACACGTGTCCCCGGCTAGCTGGCATTGTCCCGCCCCCTCTGTCGCGAGCCAGGGCTGAGCGGGAGGGGGGGCTTAGGGGTGTGGCTGCGCGGGGTCAAAAGGAGAAGATCGGGTGACAGAAGCATCCCCCCATCCTTCCCTAGAACTGTCCTTTCCCCATCCAGTGCCTCCCAAACCTCTCTCGGTCCCCGAATGCATCCCCGCCCTAAGGGGCGCTGGTGGGAGGAGCTACATGTGGGGGCGGAGCTCGGAGTCCAGCTCATTAGCACAGCATCTCAGCCAGGGCTGGGGTAGGGGTTTGGGAAGGGCAACCCAGCATCCCCCGATCCCAGAGTCGCGGCCGAGGATGACGCGGGAGAGCGTGGTCGCCCCCAGAAGGCTCTGGGCCATCATGCCGGCCTCCACGTAGACCCCGGGGGTCGCTCGCTCCTGCCAGCTCGCCTTCACCAAGGCCAGGAGCTTAGCGCACGCTCGCCTCCCGCCCCCCGCCGCCTCTGCCGCCGCCCCCTCCTTGGAAACCAAGTTACCAACGTTAAACCAATCCCCGAGCGCAACTCTGCCTCCCCCACACCCCACCCGCCGCGCCGCGCCGCGCCGTCCTCTAGCCCAGCTCCTCGGCTCGCGCTCCCCTCGCTTCCTGCGCTTTCCCCGCCGCGGCGATGCCAGGGCCTTCGCCAGGGCTGCGCCGGGCGCTACTCGGCCTCTGGGCTGCTCTGGGCCTGGGGCTCTTCGACCTCTCAGGTAAGAGCCCGGCTCCGGCTCGGGGTGGACAGGGCGGGGGCGGAGTTCCTGGACATGAGAAGCGGCCTCCCGTCCCTCCTGGCTCCGCCCTCGCCTCGCTCCCACGCCTCTGCCCCCACCTCGAGCCTGAGTCTTCTCCCCTTCCCCCTCCTCCCAAATACACACCCGAGCCCCAGCTTCCTGACCCCTCGATCGCCCCTACCCGTTTCGAGCTCCTAGGTGCTCTTCCGCACCCAGTCCTTCGCCCTGGAGACCCGGAGTCTCTCCTGTCCCCTCCCCGGGTACCTCCTCACGCTCTGCTGTGCACCATGGTCCACGGACTGGCATCTTCCCCACTCGCGGTCCGCGAAGACTCCATCTCTCCAACTACCGTGACTCAGAAACGCTGTTCCCGCTCCTCCCGGAGCCCTGGCAACCGGGCCCCTCGGCTGTTCCCGCGGTTCCTTCCATGAGCCCAGCCCTGCGTCCTGGTTCCGTGTTCTTCACCGGGTGTGGGGTCCTTCCTGATCGTTGACCCACCTATCTGGAGCCCATCTCCCCTTTGCCCTTGCGGCAAACGCACTCTCGCCTATCTCGGGATTCTACCAGGACCCTGAGAACCGGTTTATCCCCCATCCCCCACTTGGGGTCCCCTGCTGTCAGCCTTGCTGTGTGCATCGAAGACCCCACCTTTCCTTTCCTCTACCCCCTCCCCCTTCCCATGTTTTCCCGCCGCTCCATCGGCGCTTTGGAGACCAGGGATCTCTTGTACCATGTCCCAGAGACACCCTCGAGGTTTAGACTCTGGGAGCGCGCCTTTAAACCCGAGGCCTGGGTAGGACGCAGGACGCCTGGGTTCTTTCCCTGGCTGCAGCCTCTCCTCCTCCTCCCCGCCCTCCGAGAACCCTTGACTCGACATAAGGGCGCTAACATGTCAGGGAGTTGGCTCCCCAGGCTGAGCCCGCGTTTCCCTGGGCAGCGGTCTCGCAGGAGCCCTTCTGGGCGGACCTGCAACCCCGCGTGGCGTTCGTGGAGCGCGGGGGCTCGCTGTGGCTGAACTGCAGTACCAACTGCCCTCGGCCGGAACGCGGTGGCCTGGAGACCTCGCTGCGCCGAAACGGGACCCAGAGGGGTTTGCGTTGGTTGGCGCGGCAGCTGGTGGATATTCGCGAGCCGGAGACCCAGCCCGTCTGCTTCTTCCGCTGTGCACGGCGCACACTACAGGCGCGTGGGCTCATTCGCACTTTCCGTGAGTTCTGGGTGGCCTCGCGCGTACTCCACTACTTTCCCTCCCTCCCAGGCACCGCCCTCTGGGTCCCAGGGTCCTCCCCTTCAGGCCCCACCCTCTGCGTCCCCACCCCCTCCCCTGGGTTCCAAGTCCTGGCATTCCAAGGGCCGCGGACTCTCCCACTTGCAGAGCGACCAGATCGCGTAGAGCTGGTGCAGCTGCCTTCCTGGCAGCCAGTGGGCGAGAACTTCACCCTGAGCTGTAGGGTCCCGGGCGCTGGGCCGCGTGCGAGCCTCACGTTGACCCTGCTGCGGGGCGCCCAGGAGCTGATCCGCCGCAGCTTCGCCGGCGAACCACCCCGAGCGCGGGGCGCGGTGCTCACAGCCACGGTACTGGCTCGGAGGGAGGACCATGGGGCCAATTTCTCGTGTCGCGCGGAGCTGGACCTGCGGCCACACGGCCTGGGACTGTTTGAAAACAGCTCGGCCCCCAGAGAGCTCCGAACATTCTGTGAGTGGGTGTGCGGAGATGGGGACCAAGCGGGGTCAGGTCGGTGTTTATGAGGTTTAGAGGCAGATACATCTGAATGCTGGTCCTGACTTCAGCCCTCACGGGCTGTTTCCCCCTCTGTGCCTTGAGGATGATCACACGTTAAGATAGTGCATGTCAAGGGCTTAGGACATACTGAGCTCTGAACACAAGTTCGTTCAAACTTGGTTCTTCGACCCCTAGCCCTGTCTCCGGATCCCCCGCGCCTCGCTGCTCCCCGGTTCTTGGAAGTTGGCTCGGAAAGGCCCGTGAGCTGCGCCCTGGACCGACTATTTCCAGCCTCAGAGGCCAGGGTCTACCTCGCGCTGGGGGACCAGAATCTGAGTCCTGATGTCACCCTCGACGGGGACGCACTCGTGGCCACTGCCACAGCCACAGCTAGCGCAGAGCAGGAGGGTGCCAGGCAGCTGGTCTGCAACGTCACCCTGGGGGGCGAAAACCGGGAGACCCGGGAGAACGTGACCATCTACAGTAAGGAGGGAAGCGGGGTCTCCGCGGCTCGGAGACGGGGCCAGAGGAAACCGAAGGCGGGGCGACGAGTGGGCGGGACCTCAGTACCGGGACAGGCGTCGCCCGAGTGTCCCGAAGAGGCGGGGCATGTGGGGGCGGAGCATGTGGGGGCGGAGACGTAACCAACCACTGGTGGGGGGAGGAGCCTGTGCAGCCTGAGAGGCCGGGTGCGGTACCCTAGTTTGGCCTCAGCACCCCGAGGGTTCGGGCAGATAAGGGGGGGGGGCCTTGACCGGCGGAAGGGGCTTGGTCAGTATACTCTGATCAATGCTCCGCCCCAGGCTTCCCGGCACCACTCCTGACCCTGAGTGAACCCAGCATCTCCGAGGGGCAGATGGTGACAGTAACCTGCGAAGCTGGGGCCCAAGCCCTGGTCACATTGGAGGGAGTTCCAGCCGCGGTCCCAGGGCAGCCCGTCCAGCTTCAGCTAAATGCCACTGAGAATGACGACAGGCGCAGCTTCTTCTGCAACGCCACCCTTGACGTGGACGGGGAGACCCTGATCAAGAACAAGAGCTCAGAGCTTCGCGTCCTATGTGAGTTGGTGATAACCCCTCACCCTCTCTACTGGTAACTTCCAAGGACCCGCCTGATCCCTGGCCGTGTCGTGTAGGCGGGGCCATTTCTCACGGTCCACGTCTAAGCCTCTGTAACCTCACGGCCTGCCCACAGACGCCCCCCGGCTGGATGATTCGGACTGCCCCAGGAGCTGGACGTGGCCCGAGGGCCCAGAGCAGACGCTGCGCTGCGAGGCCCGCGGGAACCCAGAACCCTCAGTGCACTGCGCGCGCTCCGACGGCGGGGCCGTGCTGGCTCTGGGCCTGCTGGGTCCGGTCACTCGAGCGCTCTCAGGCACTTACCGCTGCAAGGCGGCCAATGATCAGGGCGAGGCGGTCAAGGACGTGACGCTGACGGTGGAGTGTGAGTCGGGGTGCGCAGGGTGCATCTCTGTCTGGTTCAGGGTCTGGGGGCTGGCCGGCCTACAGGGAAGAGCAGAAGTAGGGTATGAGGTGTCCCTTTGGGTGGGGTTGGGGAAAGATCTTGGAGGATGAAGGGACCAAGCGGGCGTGTCCGTAGGCTGGGGCGTGGTATTTGGGCGGAGTCTTGGAAAGGCAGGCGGTCCAGAGTGTTGAAATTTTTAGACCGAAAAAGGTGCCCCGGTGGCTCAGGGAGCTCTCAGAGTGCCTGGCTCGACTAGCGTGACACCCTCCTGGATCCGCGTCCAAGGGTTGTGCAGGGACAACCCTTTGTGGAAGCCTTGAAACTCCAAAGAAGGTCTAGGGACGTTAGAATGGCCCCCAAACCCCAGAGCCAACAATACATTCCCTCTTCCAGATGCACCAGCGCTGGACAGCGTGGGCTGCCCAGAACGCATTACTTGGGTGGAGGGAACAGAAGCCTCGCTGAGCTGTGTGGCGCACGGGTTCCCGCCGCCTGATGTGAGCTGCGTGCGCTCTGGGGACCTCGGGGCCGTCCTCGAGGGGCTGTTGATTGTGGCTCCGGAGCATGCAGGCACTTACCGCTGCGAAGCCACCAACGCTCGGGGGTCTGCTGCCAAAAATGTGATTATCACGGTGGAATGTGAGTAGGGGCAGCGTGGGGTTAGCCAGGGATCTGTGGGACAACTCCGGCTGGACTTCCTGGCCCCCGCGTGAACCCCCGTAATCCTGTTCCCCAGATGGCCCCAGGTTTGAGGAGCCGAGCTGCCCCAGTAATTGGACATGGGTAGAAGGATCTGGGCGCCTATTTTCCTGCGAGGTCGATGGGAAGCCACAACCAAGCGTGGAGTGCGTGGGCTCTGGGGGCACCACTGAGGGGGTGCTGCTGCCGCTGGCACCCCCAGACCCTAGTCCCAGAGCCCCCAGCATCCCTAGTGACCTGGCACCCGGTACCTACATCTGCAACGCCACCAACCGCCACGGCTCCGCGGCCAAAACAGTCATCGTGAGCTCGGAGTGTGAGCGAGGCCCAGGTGGGCGGAGAGCAGGGGTATCCCACGGTCTAGGCACCTCCCTGACACCCCCTCATGACTGCTTTGCAGCGCCGCCGGAGATGGATGAATCTACCTGCCCAAGTCACCAGACGTGGCTGGAAGGGGCTGAGGCTGCCGCGCTGGCCTGCGCCGCCCGGGGTCGCCCTTCCCCAGGAGTGCGCTGCTCTCGGGAAGGCACTCCATGGCCTGAGCAGCAGCTCGTGTCCCGAGAGGATGCAGGCACCTACCACTGTGTGGCCACCAATGCGCATGGCACGGACTCCCGGACCGTCACTGTGGGCGTGGAATGTGAGTGGGGGCCGCACTGCATGGAGGGGACACGGTCCTCGCAGGAACGGCCCAAAGCGGTGGGAGTGCTCAAGGGTAACTTTCTGGTCTCATTCTCTGGGACAGGGAATTCCAGTCTAAACCAGGGGGTAATGAAAATCTTGGCCAGGGGTGTTGGCTCAGGCCTGTAACTCCCAACACTTTGGAAGGTTGAATCACTTGAAGCCAGGAGTTCAAGACCAGCCTGGCCAACATGGTGAAAATTCGTCTCTACAAAACATACAAAAATTAGCCAGTCGTGGTGGTAGGCGCCTGTGGCCCCAGCTACTTGGGAGGCCGCGGCAAGAGAATCGCTCGAGCCTGAGAGGTGAGGTTGCAGTGAGTTGAGATCCCGCCACTGCACTCCAGCTGGGCGACAGAATGAGAGTCTTTCTTAGAAAAAAGAAAATATCTCAAAAAAAAAAAAAAAAAAAAAAAGGATTATATTTCTTCAGATGTAGCCAATAAAACAAAACAAAAAGAACTATGAAAAAAAAGACAATAAGGCTGGGCGCGGTGGCTCACACCTGTAATCTCAGCATTTTGGGAGGCCAAGGCGGGCGGATCACGAGGTCAGGAGCTCAAGACCATCCTGACGAACATGGTGAAATCCTCTCTCTACTAAAAACACACACACACAAAAATAAAACATTAGCCAGGTTTAGTGGCAGGGGCCAGTAAGGAGAATCGCTTGAACCCGGAAGGCGGAGGTTACAATGAGCCGAGATCGCGCCACTGCAATCCAGCCTAGGCGACGGAGCAAGACTCCGTCTCAAAAACATGATTAATTAATTAATTTTTAAAAAAGAAAATTCTAGGGAATAGGAGCACAGCCCTCCTCAAATCCTGGATTAGGACACTGGCCTGGGCTTCACCTCCTATTCAGTGAAGAAGGGCTCGGAATTTTAGTCCCTACAGCCTGATTGTCGGGTGGAGGAGGCTCTGATAGGAGGCAGGATCCTCTTCTGCCCATTAGAGGCGGGGGGGTCTCTCATCGATCGTCGTGGGCCGAGCAGGGCATTTGATCAGCGGCTGGGTCGGCGCTAAGCCCACCTGCACCTTCTGTGCCCTTCAGATCGGCCGGTGGTGGCCGAACTTGCTGCTTCACCCCCCGGAGGAGTGCGCCCAGGCGGCAACTTCACCCTGACCTGCCGCGCGGAGGCCTGGCCTCCAGCCCAGATCAGCTGGCGCGCGCCCCCGGGGGCCCTCAACATCGGCCTGTCGAGCAACAACAGCACACTGAGTGTGGCGGGCGCCATGGGAAGCCACGGCGGCGAGTACGAGTGCGCAGCCACCAACGCGCACGGGCGCCACGCGCGGCGCATTACGGTGCGCGTGGCCGGTAAGTGGCAGCTGGGGAGGGGTGGGGCGGGGCGAGGGATCTGCTAGGGGGCGCGACCTGGGTCTGGGGGCGGCCGATCCCGCCTGCCTCCCTCTCAGTCCCAGTAGTTGAGACGGAAGTGGGACGGAGTAGAAATCCAAGTTGCCTGAGCGGGTGGGGCTGTTGTTCGCACGTTGTCGGGCGGGAGACGGAGGTGGGAGAACTGAATTCAAGGAGAGGACCCTCCAGGGCTGTCATTGCAGCAGGAAAGGACTTAAAACTTGGGGCGGGTTCTGCGTGGGAGGGGACAAGATCGCCTTCTCAATTCCTGAAGCTTCTGGGGCTGGGGTCTCTCTGGGGTGGGGGGAACCTGACCTGGTCCTGCTGACCCTCATTTTTGGGGGAATGGCGAGAGTTGGCTTGTCTCTAGGGGGCTAAGTGTGGTTACGGATTTATATCCCCATGGGCTGAAGTGCGATGTAAATTGGGTCTGGGGTCGCCCTGGCACTGGGAGTGGCCTTAGTGCGTGGGGTCCGTCCCTTCTCCCAAGGCCAGACAGTGGGTTCCCCCCGGCATGAGGACTCACCTCGTGCCTGTGAGGGTGCAGGGGGCGGTGGGGGAAGCCCCCCGGAGCTTGGCCATCCTCCGCGAGGGTCTGCATCCCGCAGGTCCGTGGCTGTGGGTCGCCGTGGGCGGCGCAGCTGGGGGCGCGGCGCTTCTGGCCGCGGGGGCTGGCCTGGCCTTCTACGTGCAGTCCACCGCCTGCAAGAAGGGAGAGTACAACGTGCAGGAGGCCGAAAGCTCGGGCGAGGCCGTGTGTCTCAACGGCGCGGGCGGCGGCGCCGGTGGGGCGGCGGGCGCGGAGGGCGGACCCGAGGCAGCGGGGGGCGCGGCCGAGTCGCCGGCGGGGGGCGAGGTCTTCGCCATTCAGCTGACCTCGGCGTGAGCCCGCTCCCCTCTCCCCGCGGGCCGGGGGACGCCCCCCAGACAGGCACGGGGGCTTATTTATTGCTTTATTTATTTACTTATTTATTTATGTATTTAACTCCAAGGGCGTCACCCCCATTTTCTACCCATCCCCCCAATAAAGTTTTTATAAAGGAACTCCCCGTCTCCGCTTCTGTTTCTGCAATGTGGAACAAGCCCAGGGTTCCAATGTGACCTCCCGAGTTAATCATTCAAAAAGCGATTTTTGAGGGGGGCCGGGCGTAGTGGCTCCCCTTGTAATCCCAGAATTGCCGGAGGCCCAGGTGGGAAGATCTTTTGCACCTGAGTTTCAGACAAGCCTGGGCAACACAGAGAGACCCTACAAAAAATGTTTTTCAAAACTTAGCCAGGCCAGGGTATGGTGTCTCTTGCTTGTAATCCCAGCACTTAGGGAGGCCAAGGCGGGTGGGTCACTTGAGGTCAGGAGTTCGAGACCACCCTGGCCAACACGGTGAAACCCCTTCTCTACTAAAAATACAAAAATGAGTTGGGTGTGGTGGTGCGAACCTGTAATCCCAGCTACTCAGGAGGCTGAGGCAGAATGGCTTGAACCTGGGAGGCGGAGATTGCAGTGAGCTGAGATCATGACATTGCACTCCAGCCTGGTTACAGAGCCAGACATCATCTCAAAAAAAAAAAAAAAAAAAAAAATAGAGCTGGGCCGTAGTGGCACATGCCTGTAATCCCAGCTATTCAGGAGGCTGAGGCAGGAGAATTGCTAGAACCCGGGAGGTGGAGATGTTGCCACTGCACTCCAGCCTGGGCAACACAGCTAGACTCTGTCTCAGGAAAAAAAAAAAAAAAAGTGGGCCGGGTGCAGTGGTTCACGCCTGTAATCCCAGCACTTTGGGAGGCCTAGGCGGATGTATCACCTGAAGTCAGGAGTTTGAGACCAGCCTGACCGACATGGAGAAACTCCATCATTACAAAAAATTAGCTGGATGTGGTGGCAGGTGCCTGTAATCCCAGCTACTCGGGAGCCTGAGGCAGGAGAGTCACTTGAACTTGGCAGGTGGAGTTTGCGGTGAGCTGAGATCATTCTATTGCACTCCAGCCTGGGCAACAAGATCAAAACTTCATCTAAAAAAACTGTTTTTTGAGGGGGCCCGCATGGTGGCTCAGGCCTGTAATCCCAGGACTTTTGGGAGGCCCAGGTGGGAGGATCCTTTACACCCACGAGTTTCAGACCAGCCTGGGCGACAGAGTGAGACCCTACAAAAAATGTTTCCAAAACAAATTTTTTTTGAGATGGAGTCTCACTCTGTCACCCAGGCTGGATTGCAGTGCTATAATCTCGGCTCACTGCAACCTCCGCCTCCCAAGTTTAAGCAATTCTCCTGCCTCGGCCTCACAAGTAGCTGGGACTATAGGCATAATATTTGTATTTTTAGTAGCGACGGGGCTAATTTTTGTATTTTTAGTAGAGACGAGATTTCACCATCTGGCCTAGGCTGGTCTCGAACTCCTGACCTGAGGTGATCCACCTGCCTCAGCCTCCCAAATCACTGGGATTACAGGTGTGAGCCACTGTGCCCAGCCTATTTTTCAAAACTTAGCCAGACATGGTGGTGCATGCCTGTAGTCCCAGCTACTTGGGAGGCTGAGGCAGAAGGATCCTTTGAGCCCAGGAGGTCGAAGCCACTGCTAGCTATGATATCGCCACTGCACTCCAGCCCGGGTGACAGAGTAAGACCCTGTCTCTAAAAACCAACAAACTACAACAAAAAAAACCAAAACTTTTTTTTTTTTTTTGAGATGGAGTCTCGCCCTGTCGCCCGGACTGGAGTGCAGTGGCACAATCTCGGCCCACTGCAACCTCTGTCTCCTGGATTCAAGCGATTCTCCTGCCTCAGCCTCCCGGGTAGCTGGGACTACAGGTGCCTGCCACCACGCCTGGCTAATTTTCTCTTTGCATTTTTGGTAGAGACAGGGTTTCACCGTATTGGTCAAGCTGGTCTTGAACTCCTGACCTCATAAGCCTCTTGCCTCAGCCTCCCAAAGTGCCAGGATTACAGACGTGAGCCACCGCGCCCAGCCCCCAAAACTTTTTTTGAACACCTACTATATGTCAGGCACAATCCAAGCTGTCTTTTCTCCGCATGACCTAGAGCTCATAATCTCTTGGTGCCTGTTTCCTGCTCTCTTTGAACTCCTGGGGAGGGTGGGGGCCTCACTCCTCCCTCCTCCTCCCTGCCACTTATCTCTTCCGCCCAGCACTGCCCTCTGGTCCGGGTCACTCTAGGAGGTGGGAGCTAGGTGCTTTCCCCAGGCCTGGTTACCGGCAGAGCTGAGGCCACCTTGCCAAGATGGGTGGAGCCCCTCTCCATGGCCCCCCTGCCCTGAGACCTCGGTGAGACCTCCCTGGGCGGGCGGTGGCTGATGCTATGGGTGTCAGCCCTTACCATGTCACCCCGTTAAAGGGTGCACCCCTACCGCACCCTCAAAGCATCCTTCATCCTGTGTCCACCCACAGTGCCTCAGTTTACCCCCACCCTGCCTTTCCACTCGGCCCATCATGATTCAGAACAGACACACGCAGGGTATCCGCTGCACCCCCATCACACAGCACCATCCGCCTCACCCCCAACAGCATAAGGCACAACAGCTGGGCCTCCTCCCCCCAGCCTCCTTCTCTCTCCCCCTCCTCCCTCAAAAGTAGGAACGCAGAGCCCTAGAGAAGGAAGCCAGCCCCCTGCAAACATGTAATGAGCAAAGATGAGACGGGGAAATGACACAAGAGGGTGGGCCAGTGCTGGGTGCTGGAGCCGAAAAGAAGCCAAAAAGGCCCCAGCCAGGGGCAGCCTGCCACTCACGCCACCTAACTTTTCTGCCTGTGCTCCCTCCACCCCCGCTCAATGATCTCTCTCCACTCCTACTGCCCTCAAGGTCTCTTTCAGAGCCTTCAGATGAGATCCATTTTATTAGGTTGGTGCAAAAGTAATTGCTGTTTTTGCCATGGAAAGTAATGGCAAAGGCCAGGCTTAGTGGCTCATTGCTGTAATCCCAGCACTTTGGGAGGCTGAGGCGGGCAGTTCACAAGATCAGGAGTTCAAGACCAGCCTGGATAACATGGTGAAACCCTGTCTCTACTAATAGTACAGAAAAAATTAGCTGGCCATGGTGGCACGCACCTGTAATCCCAGCTACTTGGGAGGCTGAGGCAAGAGAATTGCTTGAACCCTGGAGGCGGAGTTTGCAGTGAGCTGAGATTGAGCCACTGCACTCCAGCCTGGACCACAGAGCGAGACTCTGGGTGGCAGCGGGGGTTGGTCGGGGGGAGAAAGTAATGGCAAAAACTGCAATTACTTTTTCTTTTCTTTTCTTTTTTTTTGTGGGGGGAGATGGAGCCTCACTCTACGGCCCAGGCTGGAGTGCAGTGGCATGATCTTGGCTCACTGCTGCCTCTGTCTCCAGGGTTCAAGCGATTCTCCTGCCTCAGCCTCCCAATGAGATTACAGGCACTCACCATTACGCTCGGCTAAGTTTTGTATCTTTAGTAGAGATGGGGTTTCACCATGTTGGCCAGGCTGGTCTCAAATTCCTGATCCACCCAC
Source organism: Plecturocebus donacophilus (assembly GCA_004027715.1). Classification (NCBI taxonomy): domain Eukaryota; kingdom Metazoa; phylum Chordata; class Mammalia; order Primates; family Pitheciidae; genus Plecturocebus; species Plecturocebus donacophilus. The sequence goes on along the minus strand of PVKP010008620.1, from coordinate 37,882 downwards.
CTCAGCTTCCCCAAGTACTGGGATTACAGGCAGGCATGAGCCACGGCACCCAGCTTTCTTTTTCTCCTGAGACGGAGTCTCGTTTTGTCACCCAGGCTGGAGAGCAATGGCGCGATCCCATTGCAGCCTCTGCCTCCTGGGTTCAAGCGATTCTCCCACCTCAGCCTCCTGAGTAGCTGGGATTACAGGCGCCTTCCATAACGTCTGGCTAATTTTTTTTTTTTTTTAAAGACAGGGTTTCACCATGTTGGTCAGGCTGGTCTTGAACTCCCGCCTCAGGTGATCCGCTCACCTTGGCCTCCAAAGTGCTTGGATTACAAGCGTGAGCCACCACACCTGGCCTAACTTTTGTATTTTTAGTGGAGAAGGGGTTTCACTATGTTGGCCAGGCTGGTCTCAAACTCCTGACTTCAAGTGATTTGCCCACTTCGGCCTCCCAAAGTGCTGGGATTATAGGCATGAGCCACCATGTCCGACCTCCTTAACTTTTTTATCTCCTTGCACACTTTTTCTCCGTGGCCCAATCACAACTTAACATCTTAGTAGACATACACCTGAGGTTTTTTTGTTTTTACTTTGAGACAGAGTCTCACTCTCTCACCCAGGTTGGAGTGCAATGGGGCAATCTCAGCTCACTGCAACCTCTGCTTCCCAGGTGCAAGCAATTCTCCTGCCTCAGCCTCCTGAGTAGCTGGAACTACAGATGCATACCATCATGCCTGCTAATTTTTTGTATTTTAGTAGAGACAAGAGTTTTGGCTGGGTGTGGTAGCTCACGCCTATAATCCTAGCACTTTGGGAGGCCGAGGTGGGCGAATCATCTGAGGTCATGAGTTTGAGACCAACCTGACCAACATGGTGAAACCCTATCTTAAAAAAAAAAAAAAGAAAAAAAAGAGACAAGAGTTTCACTGTGTTGCCCAGGCTGGTCTTGAACTCCTGAGCTCAGGCAATTCACCCACCTTGGCCTTCCAAAGTGCTTGAATTACAGGGGTTAGCCACCCTGCCCGGCCTCTGAGTACTTTTTTTTTGTTTGAGATGGAGTCTCACTCTTTTGCCCAGGCTGGAATGCAGTGGCCCCTTCTTGGCTCACTGCAACCTCCGCCTCCCGGGTTCAAGTGATTCTCCTGCGTCAGCCTCCCAAGTAGCTGGGGCTACAGGTGTGCACCACCACGCCTGGCTAATTTTTTTCTGTTTTTAGTAGACTGCCTTGTTGCCCAGGCTGGTCTCCAACTCCTGAGCTAAGGCAATCCGCCCACCTTGGCCTCCCAAAGTGCTGGGATTACAGGCGTGAGCCACTGTGCCCGGCCTCTCAGTGTTTTTTTGTTTTTTTTTTTACTGTCTCCTAGAACATCAGCCCCAGTAGACCCACTGCGTGTCCTCGTTGGGGCCGAGCACACACAGATACTCAGTAAATGTTGAATAAGTGGGGAAGGACAGCCAAGCGCTTGCAGACCCGTGTTGAAGGTGTGTCCCTGCAGAGAGCTTCTCTCCGCTTGGCACTGGAGAGGCCTGTCATGGGCAAGGATGTAGATGTGATGACCTCAGACCCGAGAACTCCTGCGATGGTAGGGGAGGTGGCTGTGAATAATGTAACCATGAGCCAGATAGAGAATGGGAATTCTGGTAGGTTCTAAGAGGGAGGCCAGCAAGGAGCTAAACTAGAGGCTGACATAGGGTGAGAGTGGGAATGTCTATTTTATTTTATTTATTTAATTTTTTTTAAGACAGGGTCTCACCCCGTTGCTCAGGCTGGAGTGCAGTGGCATGATCACAGCTCACTGCAGCCTCCACTTCCTTGGCTCAAGTGATCCTCCCACCTCAGCCTCCCAAGTAGCTGGGACTATAGGTGCTCGCCACCAACCTGGCTAATTTTTGTATTTTTGGTAGAGACAGGGTCTCACCATGTTGTGCAGGCTGGTCTTGAACTCTTGGGTTCAAGTGATCCCCCTGCCTTGGCCTCTCAAAGTGCTTGAATTATAGGTGTGAGCCACCACACCTGGCCTATTTTATTTTGAGATGGAGTCTTGCTCTGTCGCCAGGCTGGAGTGCAGTGGCGTGATCTCAGCTCACTGCAACTTCCACCTCCCGGGTTCAAGTGATTCTCATGCCCGAGCCTCCTGAGCAGCTGGGACTACAGGCACGCACCACCATGCCCACCTCTTTTTTTTTTTGTATTTTTAGTAGAGACGGAGTTTCACCATATTGGTCAGGATAGTCTCGATCTCTTGACCTCATGATCCACCCGCCTTGACTTCCCAAAGTGCTGGGATTACAGGCATGAGCCCCTGCACCTGGTCCCTAGGTTATTATTATTATTTTAGATGGAGTCTGTGTTGCCCAGGCTGGAGTGCAGTGGCTAGATCTCGGCTCACTGCAACCTCCTCCTCCTGGGTTCAAGTGATTCTCCTCCCTCAGCCTCCCAAGTAGTTGGGATTACAGGCACTCGCCACCATGCCCGGCTAAGTTTTGTATTTTTAGTAGAGATGGGGTTTCACCATGTTAGCCAGGCTGGTCTCGAACTCCTGACCTCAGGGGATCAGCCTGCCTCAGCCTCCCAAAGTGCTGGGACTATAGGCATGAGCCACCGCACCTAGCCTCGAACTCCTGAGTTTAAGTGATCCTCACACCTCAGCCTCCCAGAGTGCTGGGATTACAGATATGAGCCACCACACCTGGCCTAAGCGGGGGGAAGTGTCTATTTTAGACTGAGTGGTCAAGGAAGGCTTCTCTGAAGAGGTGATGTTGGGGCCTGGCCTCCCTGAGTGATTGGAAAGTGTCAGCCATGGGGAGATGTGGAGGGGAGGGTATTCCAGGCCAAGGAAGGGTAAGATCAAGTAATTCAGGGATTTAAAGGAAGAGGAATCTGGACTCCAGGCCTCCCATTCAGGACTTCCCAGGAGAGACAAAGAGGATCTCATAAGGGCGTGTGACTTTGTGGCTCACTCATGCCCACAGCAGGGACCACGCCCATCCTACCCACCCTTTTTTTTTTGTTTTTTGAGCCTGTGTCTCCCTCTGCTACCCAGGCTGGAGGGCAGTGGTATGATCACATTTCACTGCAGTCTTGACCTCCAGGGCTCAAGGAGATACTCCCACCTCAGTATCCTGAGTAGCTGACACTTGGTAGAGATGGAGTCTCACTATGTTGTCCAGGCTGGTCTCAAACTTCTAGGCTCAAGTGATCCTCCTGCCTTAGCCTTCTGAAGTGTTGGGATTACAGGCATGAGCCACCGCGCCCAGCCCGCCACCCAGTCTTGACTCTCTCTCCTCCCTCCAAGTGCTGGTGGCCTGTGTGTCCTGCCTGCTCAGGGCTGCCTCTGACGTGGCTTTTGACTTCAGGCCTAGGAGACACCCTTTGGCTCGGTTAGGGAGATCTTAAAGGGGGTGAGGGACACAGCAGGGACCGAATAAGGAGAGTGACATACTGCAGGCAGGGGTTGGGTGACAGATGAAGGGTCCACTCATGTACACTGCCAGCGTGTGGCATCTATGTGTGTGTGCGTGTGTGTGTGTGTTTGTTTTGAGACGGAGTCTCGCTGTGTCACCCAGGCTGGAGTGCAGTGGCGCGATCTTGGCTCCCTGCAACCTCCACCTCCCAGGTTTAAGCAATTCCCTGCTTCAGCCTCCTGAGTAGCTGGGATTACAGGTGCATACCACCATGCCCTGCTGATTTTGTATTTTTAGTAGAGATGGGGTTTCACCATCTTGGCCAGGCTGGTCTTGAACTCCTAACCTCGTGATTCACCCGCCTTGGGCTCCCAAAGTGCTGGGATTACAGGTTATGTGTTTCATGTGTGTCCTGTGGGTGTGTCCTGTGTGGGCTGTCTGTATCTGTGCAGGACTCAGCCACGTGTCAGCACATCCCTGTCGATGTGTGTCTGCTGATGTATCTGTCAGCACGCACGGCTCTGTCTGCAAATGTCTGTCTTGCATGTCTTTTTTTTTTTTTTTTGAGACAGAGTCTTGCTCTGTTGCCCAGGCTGGAGTGCAGTGGCATGATCTCAGCTCATGGCAACCTCCGCCTCCCAGGTTCACGCAATTCCCTGCCTCAGCCTCCTGAGTAGCTGAGATTACAGGCATGCACCACCACGCCTGGATAATTTTTGTATTTTTAGTAGAGACAGGATTTCACCATCTTGGCTAGGCTGGTCTTGAACTCCTGACCTTGTGATCCACCTGCCTCACCCTCCCAAAGTCTGGGATTACAGGCGTGAGCCACCGTGCCGGCCGCTTTTATTTTTTGAGACAGAGTTTCGCTCTTGTTGCCCAGGCTGGAGTGCAGTGGCATGATCTTGGCTCACTGCAACCTCCGCCTCCCAGGTTCAAACAATTCTCCTGCCTCAGCCTCCCAAGTAGCTGGGATTACAGGCCCATGTCACCACACCTGACTAATTTTTATATCTTTAGTAGAGACAGGATTTCACCATGTTGGCCAGGCTGGGCTCAAACTCCTGACCTCAAGTGATCTGCCTGCCTCGGCCTCCCAAAGTGTTGGGATTACAGGCGTGAGTCACTGCACCTGACTTGTGTGTGTCTTTCTGTGTCTGTTGTACGTCTCTGGGGGTATCAGCTGTTTCCCTGCATGGGAGGTTGTGGTGAATGTGGCTAATTTCCTGTGTGGGGGGCTGCTGCCTGTGTATAAGACTGTGTCTTGGGAGTGCACGGTGTCTCACACCTGTAATCCCAGCACTTTGGGAGGCTGAGGAGGGCAGATCACAAGGTCAGGAGTTGAAGACCAGCCTGGCCAATATGGTGAAAACCCATCTCTACTAAAAAAATACAAAAATTACCCAAGCATGGTGGGACGCGCCTGTAGTCCCAGCTAGAACAAAAAAGACTGTGTCTGTGCGTGTATATGTGTGTGTGCCCCTCACAACCCAAATGAGCAAACACCTGTCCACCTTCCCGGCTGGCAGAGGGGCACAGGAGGGGGATTCCGAATCACAGGCTCTTTCTGAGTATCTCTCTGTACTTTATTGTCTGGGCTGTAACAATGCTCATCATTCCTGAGAACATCTCCTGAGGGGGCCTCGGCCGAGGCTGACTGGAGAAAAGGGGGCCAGTGACCCCTAGCAGGCTCTGCTGCCTGAGGCCTGGGTCTTCCCCCGGGGTCCCTGAATCTGGAGATGGCAGAGAGGAGGCGGGCCAGCTCCTTCCCCGGTTCTCTTAGTATGGCTGCTTCTGCCCATTCTCCCACTGGTGAAACTGAGGCAGAAGAAGTGGCTCAGCAGGGGGAAGGCAAGTTTAACCTTCCTGAATGGGATCCAGGGACACTCCACATCTGCCACATAGCTTCTTGGGCTGGACGTTTTTCCTGGGCACCAGCCAGCAGCTGGAGCAGCGAGTGCCATATTTCTTGTACCTAGGGTTGGGGGACAAGAAACTGCCATTTAAGACGCAGTGGGGGCCCAGAAACCACTGCAGGAAACCACCTTTCCCAAGAGGTAGGGTTTTTTTGTTTTGTTTTGTTTTGTTTTTGTTTGTCTTTTTTGAGACAGAGTCTCGCTCTGTTGCCCAGGCTGGAGTGCCGTGGTGCGGTCTCGGCTCGCTGCAACCTCCGCCGCCCAGGTTCATGCGATTCTCCTGCCTCCACCTCCCAAGTAGCTGGGACTATAGGCGCCTGCCACCATACCTGGCTAATTTTTTGTATTTTTAGTAGAGACAAGGTTTCACCATGTTGACCAAGCTGCTCAAACTCCTGACCTTGTGATCCACCTGCCTCGGCCTCCCAAAGTGCTGGGATCACAGGCGTGGAAACTGCGCCTGGCCAGAGGTAGGTGTTTTGCTTTTTGCTTTCCCCAAACCCCACGCTGGTGACACATGGACTGATTTGGGGACCTCCACCTCTCCCTCCACCATTCTAAGGACCTGATTCCACAGGCGTTGCAGAGAGGGGTCCCATCTTCAGCGTCTCTCCAGAGCGGGGTCCTCTGGGTCCGACAGGAAGCACAGCGCCGGAGCCCTGAAGGGTGAGAGGTCAAAGGGCAGGGGTCAGAGGTGACACACGTGAGCTCAGGAGGCCTGCGCAGGGAGAGGCATTTTGTGGGGGTCTCTGTCAAGGCCCCACCTGGCTCTGAGCCAGCCCTGGGAGTTGCCAGCTCTAAGCTACAGCAAAAGCCAGGAAGGGAGACAGATGGCAGCGCTCCGCAGAGGAGGAAGCTGGGGGTGGGGGTGACTCAGCCCGAGTGGAGGGGGCGCTGCGACTCCTCCCGGAGGCCTCTAAATGGGGAAGCAAGATGGAGAAGGGGGGCAGGGAGAAAGGCAGGGAAGGTAGGAAATTGGCCCCCCAAAATATTTATAGCTCTCGGGCTTTCAGGACTCACCCAGGGCCTCCGTGTCTCCTGGGTGGGCTGCGGGGCCCTCAACAGCGTCTGCAGGGGGTTCCTGAGAGCGGCTACTACAGGGAAGGCTGCAGGGTAGACAAGGTATCAGCATCGGGGTTCCACAGCTTGTCCCCGATAGCCCCCCAAAATGAAGATTTAGTATGAAGGTATCAGGCATCCCCCAAGGAAGCAACTGATATTTGAACGGCCTGGTTTTGCCTCTCATTATTATTATTATTATTATCATTATTATTATTATTATTATTATTGGAGATGAAGGCTCGCCCTGTCTCCAGGCTGGAGTGTAGTGGTACCATCTCAGCTCACTGCCACCTCCCGGGTTCAAGCAATTCTTGTGCCTCGGCCTCCCAAGTAGCTGGGATTACAGGTGTGTGACACCACACCCAGCTAATTGTTTTATTTTTAGTAGAGACGGGTTTTCGCCATGTTGGCCAGGCCGATCTCAAACTCCTGACTTCAAGTGATCCACCCGCCTGGGCCTCCCAGAGTGCTGGAATTACAGGCATGAGCCACTACGCCCAACCTAATTATTATTTGAAAAATAGTAGGCACAGGACAGCCTGCCAGATCCCAATCCCAGTTCTCCATGCCCTTGCTGTGTGAGCCCGGACACATTACCTCCCACGCCAAAGAGTGCCTCAGTTTCCTTGGCTTCCCAGTGGTTTTCTTTTCTTTAAAAAATTTATTGATTTTTAAAAAGAGATGGGAGCCTGGGCAACACAGGAGAGCCCAATTTCCACAAACATAACAAATTAGCCAGGAGTGGCGGTGGAGGCCTCCCCTCTCTGCTCCCAGCTACCTGGGAGGCTGAAGTGGGAGGATGGCTTGGGCCAGGAAGGTCAAGGCCGCAGTGAGCCATGATTGTGCCACTGCACTCTAGCCAGGGTGACAGAGCGGGACCCTGTCTCAAAAAAAAAAAAGAAAAGGCCAGGCAGGCATGGTGGCTCACGCCTGTAATCCCAGCACTTTGGGAGGCTGAGCCTAAGCGGATCCCTTTAGGTCAGGAGTTCAAGACCAGCCTGGCCAACATGGTGAAACCCTGTCTCTACTAAAAGTACAAAAATTAGCCAGGCATGGTAGCGGACGCCTGTAATCCCAGCTACTAAGGAGGCTGAGGCAGGAGAATCGCTTGAATCCGGGAGGCAAAAGTTGCAGTACGCCGAGACTGTGCCATTGCACTCCAGTCTGAGCGACAGAGTGCAACTCCATCTCAAAAAAAATATTTATTTGAACTTGTTTTGGTGGCATGATTTAAAAAGTCATAATTATAATTTTTTTTTAGTGCATAAAAATTTTCTGGGGGTTGTAAATAATTATAGTTTTTATAATGATAATAAGTAAATAAAAATTAGAGGTGGGGGTCTTGCTATGTTGCCCAGGCCGGGCTCCTACAATCTTCCCACTTTAGCCTCCCGCAGTGTTGGGATTACAGGCGTGAGCCACTGCACCCAGCTCCCCAAGGCTTTTTTTTTTTTTTTTTGAGATGGAGCTCACTCTGTCACCCAGGCTGGAGTGCAGTGGTGCTATCTCAGCTCACTGCAGCCTCCACCTCCCAGGTTCAAGTGATTCTCTTGCCTCAGCCTCCCGAGTAGTTGGGATTACAGGCACCTGCGACCACGCCTAGCTAATTTTTTGTGTTTTTAGTAGAGATGGGGTTTCACCATGTTGGCCAGGCTGGTATCAAACTCCTGACCCCAGGTGATCCACCCACCTTGGCCTCCCAAAATGCTGGGATTACAGGCATGAGCCACTGTGCTCAGACTCCCAAGGCTTTTGAGTCAGCCCATATACATTAAATACTGCCTGTTAACCTTTCATTTTTTTGAGATGTACTCTTGCTCTGTAACCCAGGCTAAAGTACAGTGGTGCAATCTTGGCTCACTGCAGCCTCCACCTTCCAGGTTCAAGCAATTCTCCTGCCTAAGCCTCCCAAGTAGCTGGATTACAGGTGCCCACCACCATGCTCGGCTTATTTTTGTATTTTTAGTAGAGATAGGTTTCACCATGTTGGCCAGGCTGGTCTTGAACTCCTGACCTTGTGATCCAGCAGCCTTAGCCTCCCAATATGCTCGGATGACAGGGATGAGCCACTGCGCCCGGCCTACCTCTTATTGTTATCATTACCAACAAATTGTAGCTCTTAGCCTTACTGGGAAAAATCAGCACAGCTGCAGCCTAAGCAGGGACAGTCCTGAGTGATTCATAAAGAGATACCGGGTCTCACACTGGGGAAGCAGGGAGTGGGGACAGATGGCTGAGTCAGGAGCGGAAGGCCTGGATCTGGCACCAGCTCAAGGTGTCAACCAGAGACTGGGCCACATGTAACGTAGGGCACGTGTGAGGGTCCACACTGATGCCAGAGAGCACCCCTGCCTCCCACACTGGTGTTTGTGCTGTTACAGGGAGAAAGGGTGCCCTGGCCTCAGCCAGCCCCTACCTGTACGAGGGGATGATCAGCAGGCTGGCGTCTGGCTTTATCTGAAACCTCAGAGTCACCCCCTCGAACCCGGGGTCCACTTTCTCGGTGCCCCGGCAGGGGTTCAGCTGCTTCCGGGGCCTTCTATGGGGTGGGGCAGGGGGAGTACCCGAGGGCTGCAGGCGACGGCCCTTCTGGCTGATCCAGGTCTGTGTGTCCTTGGAGTCCCTGTCCAGCGGCAGGGGGCCCTGAGTCCCCAGAGCCATCAGCTCCCAGCAAGGCCCCAGGACCTGGGTGTCCAGAGCAGGGGACTGATCCAGCCCCTCCACTGTCTCCTGGAGGAAGCGCAGAGCGGTGATGGAGTTCTGGCATGCAGGCCAGAGGGACCTGGGGACAAGGGCAGTGGGGTCACTCTTGGGTGACTCCTGGGTTCAGCCAACTAGGGTCCGTCTCTTTGCTAGCTGTGTACTCCTGGGCAGGCTACACACTCCACTTGAGGCTCAATCATTTCTAACTTTGGGTGGAAGGTTTACAAGTTGCAAAGTAATTGCAACTCACCTCCCCTACTGTGGGCTGGCCAGGCACACACTCAGCTTTCCACATCAATCAACCCCTTACGGCACCCGTAGATCACCCAGGCAGGGACCGCCCTAGGTGACCGAGGTAGGGTTTCAAGCTTCTGGCTGCACGATCGAGAAAAAGGTTACTTTTTTCCTTTGTGTTTCTTTTAGAGACCGAGCCTCACTCTAGCCCCGGCTGGAGTGCAGAGGCGTGAGCAGAACTCAGTGCAGCCTAGAATTCCTGGGCTCGAGCGATCCTTCCGCCTCAGCCTCCCGAGTAGCTGGGACTTACAGGTACGCGCCACCACGCCGGCAGGCTTGCTAGAATGATTACGATTTTTATCATTTTCATTCTTATTGCGTTGCCCTCCATAACCCCTGGATGACTCCTGGGGAGTGCCTGTATCAGCCCCAGAGACATGGAATTGCACGGCCTCTGATCCCGGAGATGACCCCAGTGTCTCTGGGGACCAGAACCTCTTTGTAAGTTTCAATAACTATTATAAAATTGCCACTTTTCTATCACCCCAGCAACAAGAGGTCATGACCCCCCGATCACTGGGCCAGGTGGTGAAGGGTCCGGGGAAGGGGTTTGGCCTTACGCACCTCCCACTGGGTCTGCGGCATCCTGGGGTCCTCGGCCTCTCCTGGGAGGGGGATCCTCCCAGCGGCTGCAGGTCCAGACAGGGCGACGCCAGCAGCTTTGCTGGCATTGAGGAGTCCGGCGCTGGCTTGGCCTCCATTGTGCCCCAGCTCAGGCCCCTCCCTAATTTCACTCCGCCCCGCCCCGCTGAGCCCACTCGATGAAACCCACCTGGGAGGGGCAGGATCTGCGGGGTGTGGGCGCTCCTGACTGAGGATATGATGAGTTCCAGCTGACAGCGACCAGCCTTGGCGGCGCCTTTCCTTTTTCTGGCTTCAGGTCATCTGCGCACCCCTGCGTGCCAAGTGCGGCCTGAACCCCACCAAATCCCTCCGCAACTGCGGGGGCGGGGCCTCCCACGCTGGCCCTCCCCCTCGGAAATGGGGGCTCCCAGGCCTCTCTGCCTCATATCCCCAGTGGGATCTCAGATCCCAGAGAGAGGAGAGCCGGGGTCCCAGCACAGCAGATGCAGGTGTGTGTTTCTGTTTTGTTTTTTTTGAGACCGAGCTTCACTCTCACCCAGGCTGGAGTGCAATGGCCTGATCACTCCTCCACTGCAGCCTAAATCTCCTGGGCTTAAGTGATCCTCCCATCTCAGTCCCCCGAGTAGCTGGGACCACAGGCACTTACCACCACTCCACGCCAATTTTTACCTTTTTATAGAGACAGAGTCTGGCCATGTTGTCCAGGATGGTCTTAAGCTCCTGGCCTCAAGTGATCCTCCCGCCTTGGCCTCCCAAAGTGCTGGGATTACAGGTGTGAGCCATGTGTAGACCCCAGATCTGTCCCCCAAGGACACTCAACATGCTGGGGCCTGTGATATCGATTTATTGCAGCTCCAATCTGAGTCCACTCCTACTCACACCCCGATTCTCAGGGGCTTGGGGAAGGTCACCCAACGAGGCGCCCTGTCCCCACCAGAGCCTGGACATGGGAACCTCTCCCAAGCAGGGGTGCTGTCCTTCTCAGGGGCTTCCACATCTCTCCTGGGCCTGTGCAAGCTCTGGGCAGGGCTGGCACGTGGCTATTCCCTCAGTCTGGGCCCTGGGGCCTTGGCAAAGTGGAAAGGTCCAGGCACCCATGTCAGTGGGGCTTGGGGATGTGGCCGTCCACGTAGAAGTTCCTGGTGATCTTGGGCAGGGTGAATTCCGCTCCTTCCAGCTCCCGCGTCAGCACGATCTGGCAGCCCAGCCGTGAGTTCTCCTGGAGGAGGGGGGCCATGTCTAGCATGTCGTCTTCCCTGGGATCGTGACACGGGCAGTGTTAGCCGGGGGCGTGCTGGTTGTGGGGTGGGGCGGGGTGGGGAGGGAAGGCTGACTGAGCACAGGGGGCAGTGGTGGTGGGGGAGGCAGCTCCTCTTCCAGGAGCTGGAGGTGGGGAGGACAGTGGGGGCTGCCCAGAGGTCCAAGCTGCAGCTCCCAGCCAGGCAGGGCTGCCCTACTCACCTCTCCTCGGGAGGAGGCAGGAGATCCAGGTGGTCTTCACTCACATACACATGGCAGGTGGAGCAGGCCAGGGAGGCTTCACAGGCCCCTAGGAAGTGAAGGGGGTGCAGGGGAGTGAGTGGCACAGTCAGGAGGGGGCCGCTCTTGGAAGGGAAGGACAGAGAAGCCCTGTCTTCCACCACGTGCCTCACGTCTCCCTCCCAGGCCTGCAGCCCCACTGTGTGCACCAGGCACCGTGTCATGTCCTCAGCTAGCCGTTCCCCAGCTGTATGTAGGGTTTACAAAGGGACACCCGGGGTGCCCCATTTCCCAGGGACTCCCCAGCAGGCTGTGATGCAGAACCATTAAGGAGCGTGGCCTTGGCTGCCAGGGAGCTGAGAGGGGAAGACCAGGCAGGTTCCCAGCAGCCTGTGAGCCCTGGCTGTGACCCTATCACTGTGCTGGGCAAATGGTCCCCACCTCTTGGCTGCTCTTGGAGGATGGACCGGCTGACTCAGCAGTCAGTGTGGTCGGGGAAGGAGTCAGGGATTAGGATTTTTTTTTGAGACAAGCTCTCTCTCTGTTGCCCAGGCTGGGGTGCCTTGGCTCCATCATAGCTTACTGCCTCAATCTCCCGGCTCAAGCAGTCCTCCCACCCCAGCCTCCTGAGTAGCTGGGACTACAGGTGCACACCACACCACCCTGCCTGGCTAATTTCTTTTTTTTTTCATATGGACTTGCAGTCCATGTTTGTTTCGTTTTTTTGAGATGGAGTTTCGCTCTGGTTGCCGAGGCTGTAGTGCCATTGTGTGATCTCTGCTCACTGCAACCTCCCCCTCCCAGGTTCCAACTATTCTCCTGCCTCAGCCTCCCAAGTAGCTGGGATTACAGGCATGCGCCACCACAACCAGCTAATTTTCTATTTTTAGTAGAGATGGGGTTTCTCCATGTTGGCCAGGCTGGTTGCAAACTCCTGACCTCAGGCAATCCGGCAATCCACCCATCTCAGCCTCCCAAAGTGTTGGGATTACAGGTGTGAGCCGAGCCACCATGCCCAGCCCTTTTTTTTTTTTTTTAAGAGATGAGGTTTACCATGTTGCCCAGGCTTGTCTCAAACTCCTAAGCTCATGCAATCTGCCTGCCTTGGCTTTCCAAAATGCTGGGACTACAGGTATATGCCACTGCACCTGCCAAGAATTAGGATTGAAAGAGACAGAACCTGAGGTTTTCTGCTGACCACCTGCCCTTGGTCACACCCCTACATCCTCTGATCACAGAGACCAGTGCCTGGGGATCATGTGCCTCCTGGCCTAAAACCTTCCAACAGGTTTTCATACCCAGAATCAAATCCAAACTCCTCTACTTAGTCCTTTATCTCCCATATCCCCCTCATTCATTCCTTTTCTTTTTTACCTTTTAAATTTTTTTGTTCTGTTTTGTTGTTTTGTTGTTGTTTTTGAGACAGAGTCTCACTGTCACCCAGGCTGGAGTGTAGTGGTGTGATCTCCAATCACTGCAACCTCCGCCTCCCGGGTTCAAGTGATTCTCCTGCCTCAGCCTCCCACGTAGCTGGGATTACAGATGCCCACCACCATGACCAGCTAATTTTTGTATTTTTAGTACAGACGGGGTTTCACCATGTTGGCCAGGCTGGTCTCGAACTCCTGACCTCAGGTGATCTGCCTGCCTTGGCCTCCCAAAGTGCTGGGATTACAGGCATGAGCCATTGCACCTGGCCTTGTGCTTTTTCTGTTTCCCTGCTTTGCATGAACTGTACAATTCACTCCTTGATGCAGTTGGAACCCACCAAGCTCACCCCCACCACAGGGCCTTTGCACTGACTGTATCCCTGGTCTGGAGTACCTTCCTTTCTACTTTTTGTTTCATTTTTTTTTTTTTTTTTTTTTTTAATTTTTGAGAGGGAGTCATGCTCTGTCACCCACGTTGGAGTGCAGTGGCACGATCTCACCTCACTGCAACCTCCACCTCCTGGGTTCAAGCAATTCTCCTGCCTCAGCCTCCTGAGTAGCTAGGATTACAGGTGCCCACCACCCTGCCCAGCTGATTGTTCTGTATTTTTAGTAGAGACAGGATTTCACCATGTTGTCCAGGCTGGTCTTGAACTCCTGACTTTATATGATCTGCCTACCTCAGCTTCCCAAAGTGCTGGGCTTACAGGCTTTGTGCCTGGCCTGTTTCGGTTCTTTTTTTTCCTTTTTTTGAGATAGGGTTTTGCTATGTTGCCCAGGCTGGCCTCTATCTCTCAAGCAATCCTCCTGCCTCAGTCTCCTGAATAGCGGGGACCACAAGCGCCCACCACAACACCTGGCTCTTTCCTTAGCTGGACACTTCTTGTCTTCAGGGACTCCACTCACCTGTCCCCTGATTCCCACACCTCCCGTTTCTTGTCCCTTTCCCCATTATTTTCTGCATATATCAGTCAGAAGTATCCGTCTTCCTCTCTGGCTCCACCTGCTCCCCATCAACCTGCTCTCCTCTGTCTGCACTCAGCCTGGCATGTTACAGATTCCCAAGGAACCTGTGTCAGGCTGGGTGCCTATCATCCCAACCCACGCTTGTCATCCCAGCACTTTGGGAGGCCCAGACGGATGGATTGCTTGAGCCCAGAAACTTGAGATCAGCTGGGCCATATACTGAAACCCTGTCTCTATGAAAAATACAAAATAATTAGCATCTTGGTAATGCCGGGCATTGTGGTATGTGCCTGCAGTCCCAGCTACGTGGCAGAGCCCGGGAAGGTCGAGGCTGCAGTGAGCCATGTTTGCACCACTGCACCCTAGCCCAGGCAGCACAGGGACTCTGTCTCAAAAAACAGCAACAAAAAGCAGCATTTATCAGCTGGGCGTGGTGGCTCATGACTACAATCCCAGCACTTTGGGAGGCTGACATGGGAAGATCACACTTGAGGTCAGTAGTTCGAGGCCAAGAGTTCAAGACCAGCCTGGGCAACACAGGAGGTCCTGTCTCTACCGAAAAATTAGCTGGTCATGGTGGTACATGCCTGCAGTCCCCGCTACTTGGGAGGCTGAGGCAGGAGGACTGCTTGAACCTGGGAGTTCGAGGCTGTAAGTCGTGATTGTGCCGCTGCGCTCCAGCCTGGGAAATAGAGGGAGAGCTTAAATTAAAAAAAACACACACTCAAAAAAAAAGAAGAAATAGAAAAAGAAACATTTGTCCTCAGTCCACAGGAAGATGTTAAACTAAGAATCTTCCTCCCCCTTCTAGACTTGTCAGACAATGAGGGTGGATCTGGACAGCAGCCTTCTGACCTGGCATCGCCTCCCTGTGTGCTTCAACTGTCACCGCTAGGACTCTGTGACTCATCTGCCCCCTGTCTCTATCGCTTGGAGAGAAACCGCCTGGACCTTGAAACTCCAGTCAGTCCCTGCACGTCTCCTCAGCCCCGTGAGCCACCTCATTAGCATCCTCATCACCTGAGATTGAGATAATCTAATCTAGTAATTCCAACCACTCACTCACTTCACACTGACTTCATGCCAGCAACTAAAAACTACTAAACACTGTTTAATCTTCACAGCAACCCAGTGAGATCGGAATCAAATTATCCAGTTGTATAGACGAGGAAACAGAGGCCCAAAGAAGCTAAGTCCCTTTCTCGGGGTTATATATCTGGTAAGAGGCAAACTTTGAACACAAGCCACTTACCTCTTTTTTTTTTTTTTTGAGACAGAGTCTCACTCTGTCAGCTAGGCTGGAGTTCAGTGGGGCAGTCTCGGCTCACTGCAACCTCTGCTTTCCCAGCCCAAGTGATTCTCCTGCCTCAACCTCCCGAGCTGCGATTATAGGCATGCGCCACTGCGCCCAGCTAATACTTGTATTTTTAGTAGAGACAGGATTTCACCATTTTGACCAGCCTGGTCTTGACCTCATGTGATCTGAGCACCTACCTCCACCTCCCAAAGTGCTGGAATTACAGGTGTGAGTAATTCACGCCTGGGCAGGCCATTTACCTCTAAAACTCACATTCTGGCCGGGCACAGTGGTTCATGCCTGTAATCCCAACATGTGGGAGGCTGAGGCAGGCAGATTACCTGAGGTCAGGAGTTTGAGACCTGCCTAGCCAACATGGCAAAACCCTGTCTCTATTAAAACTCTCTATTAAAACTACAAAAAAAATTATTAAACTACAAAAAAACTCTATTAAACTACAAAAAAAATTAGCCAGGTGTGGTGGTGGACGCCTGTAATCCCAGCTACTCGGGAGGCTAAGGCAGGAGAATCACTTGAACCCAGGAGGTGGAGGTTGCAGTGAGCCAAGATTATGCCATTGCACTCCAGCCTGGGGTAAAGAGCAAGACTCTGTCTCAAATCAGTCAATCAATCAATCTCACATTCCAATCTCTGTCCTAGACTGCAGGCCACTAGATTCCAGAACAGAACTTTAGGTAGGCCTTTCATAACCCCTCCCAACATATCTTCCCCTTTAATGATAAAATAAGGTCCCTGATATAGTCACCCTAAAAGCAAACCCTGTATATTTTCTTCCAGACAACCCTTCCCAAGTTGCTCATGACATAATTATATATTTACCTGTAGGATTTTTGTCCCTATTAGGTTGAAATTGGTGTGAGATGACAGAGGCCTTATTTGTTTTGTATATTGCTGCCTGACGCCAGGTAGGTATTCATAGAAAGGCAGCACAGATTAGTGGCTAAAATGGGCTGGTGAATCTAGTATTGTCACTCACTTGACCTTAGACCAGTTCTACTTAACCTGGGGTTTAGTTTCCTCATCTATAAGATGGAATAACAGTCTCTACTACTGAATAAAGTTGTCATGAAGATTCAATCAGTGAATATGCATTAACATGCTTAAAGAAACACATATATATTTTTTTGAGACAGTCTCGCTCTGTCATCTAGCCTGGAGTGCAGTGGTGCCATCTTGGCTCACTGCAACCTCTGCCTTCCAAGTTCAAGTGATTCTCATGCCTCAGCCTCCCGAGTAGCTGGGATTATATGCATGTGACACCACGCCCAGCTAATTTTTGTGTTTTTCGTAGAGACAGGGTTTCACCATGTTGGCTGGGCTGGGCTCGAACTCCTGTCCTCAAGTGATTCACCTGCCTCGGCCTCCCAAAGTATTGGGATTATAGGCATCAGCCACTGTGCCTGGACAATACATTTTTATTATTATTTTTCTCTCAACGAATGATCAAACACCTGTTACATCCTGACAGGCAACAGATAAGCATGAACAAGAACATGGGTCTCCAGTCTCACTAGGGGACAGATGACAAAGAAGGAAAGAAAACAGCCTGGCATTGTGGCTTGTGACTGTAATCCCAACTACTTGGGAGGATTGCCTGAACCCAGCAGTTCAAGGCTGCAGTGAGCCTTGGTGACACAGCAAGGCTCTGACTCTCTCTCTTTTTTTGGAGACAGAGTCTCACTCTGTTGCCAGGCTGGAATGCAGTGCTGCAATCTTGGCTCACTGCAACCTTCGCCTTCCAAGTTCAAGTGATTCTCCTGCCTCAGCCTCCCGAAGGCTCTGTCTCTTGAAAAAAGAAAAAAAAAGAGTTGGCTGGGTGACGTGGCTCATGCCTGTAATCCCAACACTTTGAGAGGCTGAGGTGGGCAGGTCAAGAGATTGAGACCATCCTGGCCAATGTGGTGACACCTCGTCTCTCTTTTTTTTTTTTGAGACGGAGTATTGCTCTGTCACCAGGCTGGAGTGCGGTGGTGCAATCTCGGCTCACTGCAACCTCCGCCTCCTGGGTTCAAGCAATTCTTCCACCTCAGCCTCCCGAGTAGCTGGGACTACAGGTGCCTGCCACCACGCCCAGCTAATTTTTGTATTTTTAGTAGAGACAGGGTTTCACCATGTTGGCCAGGATGGTCTCAATCTCTTGACCTCACGATCCGCCTGCCTCGGCCGCCCAAAGTGCTGGGATTACAGGCGTGAGCCACTGCGCCCGGCCAACACCTCGTCTCTACTAAAAATACAAAAATTATCTGGGCGTGGTGGTGTGTGCCTATAGTCCCAGCTACTTGGGAGGCTGAGACAGAATTGCTTGAACCCAAGAGGCGTAGGTTGTAGGGAGCCGAGATCACGCCACTGCACTCCAGCCTGGGTGACAGAGCAGGACTCCATCTCAAAAAAAAGAAAAGTGAGAGGTGCTATATATCATATCACACTGATAAGACAGAGTGACTAGGGGGACATGGATGCTTCAGCTGGGCTGAGGGGAATGGGATTGTTAGGGACATGGCATTTATACTGAGGTCTAAAGGATGAGAAAGAGCCAGAATGTTTGCTGGGAAGGAACTTCAGACAGAAAGAGCAGCAAATGCAAAGGCCCTGAGGCAGGAATGAGCTTGGCTATTTGAACTATAAGAAAGCCAGTGTGGGCCGGGTACAGTAGCTCACGCCTGTAATCCCAGCACTTTGGGAGGCCAAGGCAGGTGGCTCACCTGTCAGGAGTTTGAGACCAGCCTGGCCAACGTGGTGAAACCCCATCTCTACTAAAAATACAAAAATTAGCGGGGTTTGGTGGTGGGTGCCTGTAATCCCAGCTACTCGGGAGGCTGAGGCAGGAGAATCGCTTAACCTGGGAGGTGGAGGTTGCAGTGAGCTGAGGTGCTGTGAGCCATTACACTCCAGCCTGGGCAACAAGAGTGAAACTCCATCTCAAAACAACAAAACAACAACAACAAAAAGAAAGCCAATGTAGCTAGAATACAGGGAGGCAGGGGCATAAGAACACAAATTCCAGGGAGGCGTCCTAGTGACCTCTAATAAATACTTAATAAATAAGAGCTGGGCTACTCAGGAGGCTGAGGCAGGAGAATCACTTGAACTCCCGGAGCCTCTGCTGTCACCCCCTTGTTGAAGATTAATTCTTGAAATCTGCCTGCCTGCCCCAGGCCAGAGCCCTGGAGCTGGCCTCCTTTCAGCCCAGTGCCAGAAACCAGCACTCCATGCAGAGGTGGAGGTTGCAGTGAGCTCAGATCGCGCCATCGCACTCCAGCCTGGGCGACAGACCGAGACTCCATCTCAAATAAATAAATAAATAAGATGGGCAACGGATGAGGCTGCAGTGAGAGGTTTGAATTTTAGTCCATATTTGGTTGGAAAAGCCATGAAGAGACACACCTGATTTGTGTTTTTTTGGACAAATGGATGAAAACCTCCTTACTTCCCCGTGCCCGGTTCCTACCTTCCAGGTCCACCCCGTGGCGCTGGGCCAGATGGAGAACATTGTCCCCGACTCTGCCGCTCACTGGGATTCGCTGGCCTGCGCGGTCTACGAACACCACGTTCACCCTGGGGACAGATGGAGGTGCGAATGCCGGACTGGATGATGGGCTCAGGGCCCGGGTAGAATCTAGAGTTAGGAAGTCGGGGTTGAGGCTTGACGGACAGGAACTGAATAGGGCAAAGCAAAAGGGGGACCTCGAGATGAAGCTACAGGGCAAGATGGGGACCGGAGGAGTTTCGTGGAATGAGGAATGAGGGACTTGGCCCCCTGCACTCACACGTCCCCGGGCCGCTCGGGGCCGCTTGCCTCCTCTCCTGCCGGGCGCGAGCCTGGAAAACACGGTTGGGTGAGCGGCTGCATAGAGCCCGCCCCGCCGGCATCTGATGGGTTAATGCCGCCCGCTACAGGCGCCCCAAGTACCTGTCGCCTGAAATTTTCTGGTTGTTGCCGGTGCCACCGCATCCCCGGACCCCGAAGTGCCCCCAGGTCTATTCCACCAGGTGCCTCTGGCAGCCTGCAGAACCCTGGCTCTCACGCCGCCCCGGGCCACGGAGGCGGCCATGATATGCGTCACGTGACCCAGCGACTGAGCATGCGCCCTACCAGACACGCGAGCAAAGGGATCCTAATTACCCGAATATAAGCGCAGATGTTTGCTTAATGCCTGCGGTCACCATAAGGGAAGAGCGGGGCGGGATCCAACGCAGGTAATCCTGTGGTGCCATCCCAAACCTCCCACTCAAACCCATTGTTTGTTCCAAGAACCAGCCAGCTTTGATTTCTTTAAAACCATTTACTTACAAACTTTAATTCAGCAAAGGTCCATGTGGGGAGATTGGGATTGGGGGGGAGGGAAATCCCCGTGGAGTGGATGTGGGTCCCCAGAGTCAGGGGAGGGAAGCTGGTGGCCCAGTTGGCCTGCGGCAGGGCCCAGGGTCACCTCAGGTCGACAGGTCCTGCTGGTGGACAGGCCCAGAGCTTATCTGCATGGAGTGCTGGTTTCTGGCACTGGGCTGAAAGGAGGCCAGCTCCAGGGCTCTGGCCTGGGGCAGGCAGGCAGATTTCAAGAATTCATCTTCAACAAGGGGGTGACAGCAGAGGCTCCGGGAGATGGGTACAATGCCCGACTCCCACAGACAGACGTCAGGGGGACTGGCAGAGAAAGCCCATCTCTGCACCGTGGCCCGGGCAGGAAGGGGTGATGGGGCTGGTTCACCAAGATGAAGGCTTTGGCCTTCTACTGTCCCCAGGGTGGAGATCCTGGGTAGGGTGGCCCGATACCTAGGCCAGGGCTGTTTGGTCCATAGTCAAGCTCCCAGAGCTCTGCATCTGTGGCTCTGGCCAGCAGGGCCTGGGGCCCAGCTTTTAAGGCATCAGAAGGGGAGGGGGTTGCAGCAGGGACCCCGGGGCTGGGGTGCAGGCCAGATGGGCAGGCAGGGACAGGAGACAGCGTGCCTGCAGCAGATGTGGGAAAAAGAGCTGCTTCGAACCGCAGAGTGTGGAATGGTGGCCTGGACAGGCCGGACCTTGAAAGAATCAGAGCTGGGGGTTGTCCTGGGTGGTCTGAAGAATAAAAATTAGAAAAGGAAACAGAAGTCAGCTGTCAAAGTTAAAAAAAGGAGACAGTCTCTGTATCCTCACGGGAGGTCACGGAAACCTCCAAGGCACTCGAAAGGCCAAAATTACAGGAGCAATGGAGACAGGAGGGCTCCGGAGAGACGGGCACAGCAGAGGGGCAGATGCGGGGAGGGGAGAGCAGGCCGGGGCCCCTCTCTCTTAAGGCTGCAGGGTTTCGGCGTGGGAGCAGGCCAGAGGCACACTGACGCCTCCAGACTCCCCCATACCCCTTGGGCTCCTGGGGCTCCAGCTGGTTGGTCAGTAAATTCTTTCAGAGATTTTTCTATTACCGAAAGAGAGAAGATGGTTTTAAAAAACACAAAACAAAACACCAGAAAACCCAAAAGCGATTTGGTGCCGGCCCTTGAGTTATCTCTGGCACCAGCCACTTAGAAAATCCTCTTCCGCTTCAGGTAGGAGTCTGCGTAGTGGCCGCCGAGGCCCTGGGAGTGCTGGCCCACGTAGCTGCCTTCTGGGCTGGGCTCGGGGGAGGGCAGCAGGTGGGCAAAGCTGCGCTTCTGGCCACCCAGTGGGGTCTGGAGACAGAGGGCAGGGCAGGGTGGGTCAGGGGCCGCCAGGGGACCAGGTCTCCCCAGCCCCGCATGTCCCCACCCCCCGCCCGTACCTTCAGCAGGTGGCTGTGACCATTAGGCCCAGGGCTGAGGCCCAGGAGCCCTTCTCCAGAGCCCAGCGGGGAAGAGCCGATTGCCTGGGAGAAATGGAAATGGGGGGGACAGGTCACTCCCTGGGGGCCGGAGGAAGCAACCCTCTGCCCAAGGAAAAGAGAGGGGTTCGAGGGGGTTTCAGGTTCAAATTTTGTTTCTGCTACTTTCTAGCTATGAGACCTGGGGCTGATTGCTCCATTTTATCTGAGCCTCAGTTTTCTCATCTGTCAAATGGGGCCAATAGCACCCACAGCCCAGGCTGTAGAGGGAGGAAGTACCAGAAAGCCTGGAAGGCTGGCAGTGCTGGGTGCTTGATGCACAGGGGTGGATGGAGGAAGACAGGCTGTTTCTACTCTACCCTGAGCAAGACCCACCCCTGCCACCACCCCAGCTTTGGCCTGGGCACTGAGGGTTACAGAGCCCCGGTGGCAGGTACCCCCGAATCCTGGCTGTCCCAGGGGGCCCTGCTCAGCCAGAGAGGCTCCTCACCTTGCTGAGGTGGCTCTGCTTGAGGCCAGCCTGCAGGCCGCTGGTGAAGTAGGAAGTGGGCGAGCCTGAATAGAAGTGAGACAGGGGCCCCCCACCACTCCCACCACTGCTCCGTTCGCTGAAGCCACTGGGCGGGGGGGACATCTGCAGAAGAAGGGTTGGTGGAGTGAAGCAGACAACTGTAGGACCCAGCCCTTTGCACAGGAGCCTCCCAAATGATTCCGGGCTCTGCAAAGACTAGCTTTGGCTAATAGGAGTGAAGAAAGCTGGCACGTGGGTGCCCGCCTCCTCTTCCTCCTCCAGAAACCCGGGATCAACACGGCATGAATGGGCACAAAGACACTGTGTAGCCTATGGACGCCAAATATGTGAGGCCACGTAGCTCACTGAGGCCCAGGAGAGTGGAGGGGACCGCCCACTGCCCTGCAGAGTAGCAAGAAGTAATACAATGCCTGGCATGGCATGGTGGCTCACGCCTGTGATCCTAGGACTTCGGGAGGCCAAGGTAGGAGGATCGCTTGAGCCTAGGAGGTCCAGACCAGCCTGGGCAACACAGGGAGACTTCATCTCCACAAAAAGTACAAAAATTAGTCATCACGGTGGTAAGTCTCTATGGCCCCAGCTACTCAGGAGGCTGAGGTAAGAAGATCGCTTGAGAGAAGTTTGAGGCCACAGTGAGCTATGATGGAGCCACTGCACTCCAGGCTGGGCAACGCAGTGAGATCCTGTCTCAAAATCACCCACAAAGAACACACAAAATACAAGGTCTGCTCTTCTAGGCTACTAAGTCATGGCACAGCTGGCTTGTCATGCAGTAAAAGCTGACTGCTACACACGCCATACCATGATGGCCCTTACCTTGTGTCGACTGGGTCCGTGAGGCCCAAGGGCTGGTTCCCGTGGGTGGGAGAAGAGCCGCCGAGGTCCCATGTCCTGAATGAAAATGGGAGAAGCACATTGAGTTGGGGTATGTCCCAGCCTCACCCCGGCTGAACTTCATGCAGAGCTGTCATCAGGGAGATACCACTCCAGGACTAGGAGGGGGCAAATTTGGGGCTGGATGCAGCTCAGCTTCAGCCAGGGGTGGCTGCTGTACCAGGGGGTGCCCCCCACGGGCCTAGGTGTTTGGACTTTTCCAGGCAAGTGGGGAATTCGAGCTGTGTGGATTCTTGCGTTTTTCCTGTGTTGGCATTAATTTTGGTTATTTGTTTGAAACCCAGCAGGGACCAAACATCACCCAGGTGGCATGTGGGTGGCCAGTTTGCAATTTCTGACCTGTAAAAGAGGTTGGCATCATAGAAGGACCAAATCCCCAGGGGTACAGACAGGAATCAAGGGTGGGAGAGAGAGAGAGAAAGGGCAAGCCCTATATCTGGGGAGAGACAGAGTGGCCTCTCAGGAGGGAAAGATTGACAAACAGATGCAGGATGACAGACAGACTGAGATGAAAGATCCTCCAGGTCTTGGGAATGGACAGACAGGCAGATGGACAGGAAGCAGGGGCTGATGTGCGGAAACCAGAAACTAAAGGCATGAGGCCAGGCACAGTGGCTCTTGCCTGTAATCCCAGCACTTTGGGAGGCTGAGGCAGGCAGCTCACTTGAGGTCAGTAGTTTGAGACCAGCCTGGACAACAGTGAGATTCCGTCTCTACTAAAAATTTAAAAATCAGCTGGGCATGGTGGCGCATGCCTGTGGTCCCAGCTCCTCGGGAGGCTGAGGTGCGAGGACTCCTTGAGCCCAGGAGCTTGAGGCTGCAGAGGCTGCAGTGAGCTAACATCGCACCACTCCCCTCCAGCTCAGGCAACAGAAGGAGACCCTGTCTCTAAAAAGAAAAGAGACCATATCTGGCATGTTCCCTGCCGCCTCTCTAGCATGCAGCCTAGCACAGTCAGTCGTGGAGAAATATCAATTTGGAAAATGATTTGGCCTCAGGGGACAGAGAGCCACAGCCAGGCACTCACCGAGGGGTAGTCGAAGCCGTAGCTATCAGAGAGCCCTGGATCGGGGGGCAGGCGGGCGCTGCTGAGGGGGCTGAGCAGGCGGGACTTGAGCTGGAAGGCTTTGCTGCTGCTGCTGCTGCCACCTCCGGGGGCTGGGGGGTTAGGTGGGGGGCCCTCAGCTGGGTGGCGGCTTCTCCCAGCGCCTCCCCAGCCCCGGACCTCCTTACCCGCCAGGTTGCTGGCTGGGAGCAGGCTGTGTAGGTTCAGGTAGGGATTCAGGGGAATCCGATAGTCCTTGGGGGGCTCCCCCAGCAGTGAGACCTGCAGCGGGAGGGCCGGATTCGAGAGGGCCCCCAGGAGAGGGGACCCTGTGGAACAGGAGGCATGTGTGGTGCCGCGCGCAGGGCAGGGCCTTACCCCAGGGGGTGTCGGCAGAGGCCCACTGTCTTTCTGGAGGCCTCTGAGGCCAGAGCCTCGGAGCCCCATGGGGGCAGGGGGAGGAGTGAGCCGGGCTGCTGGGGGACCCAGGCCCAGGGATTCCCGGTCACCCCCAGCAGGGCCAAGCACGGATGGCAGCAGGGGTGGTGGCTTCCCTCGCCGGGGTGGCAGCTCCGGGGGCAGGCCCCCTCCTAGGGAGGGAAGGAGGATTTCAGGGGCCCAGGCACACAGGACCCCTCTCCCTAGGGCTCTCCAGCTCCCACCTGGACCAGGGCCCAGTGCTCAAGGGACAAATCCATGCTGGCCACTGAACAGAGCTCATGCCTGGGCCTGGGGTGGGGGACACCCAATTGACGGGACCAGGGCGCTGGGACCCACAGAGGTTGGGTCACTCGCCCAAGGCCACATAGCAGGGAAGGAAGGGGAAGGGCCTGGGGGACACTGTGGGCGGGGTCTGCATTACCTGCAGGGAGCTCCCCAAGGAGGGGGTTGGCCGGCTGGGCCCCAGGTTGGAGGGCGCCCAGGGGTGAGTCTCCCAGGATGCCGGGCTTCTAGGGAGAGAGCACAGACAGCTGCAGATAGGGGCGGGGTGGCCCAGGGAAGCAGACAGGTGTGGCCCAGAGTCTTGGCAGACACACCCGGACTCCAGGGCATGGCCAGTCTTGGGCAGACAGGCGTGGGGTTCCCCACTGCCCACCACCCTCCACCCCATCACTCATCCCATCAGCCACGGTGACCAAGGGTCTCCTGAGCATCTGGCCCCAGTACCCTGGCTGATGACCACAGCACAGTATCAACTGCAGCCATATGGAGTGGGACAGCCACACAGGATTTCAGCCACTTTTAGTCACAGAAGGCCAGACCCACAAGCCATATACTGTCAGCTACCACTAGACAGACACACCAACGCTATTGACTTAGAATCCAGACACCAGACAAGGCAGAGCATGAGTATATGTTTGTGGACCTGCGTGTGTAGATGTGTCGTTTCTGTGTGTCTGTGAATCTGTCTCGTGTCTCTGAGGGTGTCTACGTCTACGTGTGTCTTCTGTCTTATGTCTTTGTGTTTCTATGTCTCTGTGTATGTATAGAATCTTTGTGTATAGCGTCTTTGTGTGTCTGTGTCTCTGTGTGTGTATAGCATCTCTGTGAGTCTGTGTATACCTGTGTTTATATATGTGACTTGTGTGTGTGTGTGGGTGCACGCGTGCGCATTGAGGGGGTGGGCCTGGAGTTTCTTCTCCAGGTGGCTCTTCCACAGGGGAGCTTCCGAGCAGAGTCTATTCACAACCTGGTGCCCTGCAGCGGCGCTCCTGGCCCACACCCAGGTACAGGCTGTAAATGGGCGTGTCCAGGTCCCCTGACCCCACCCCAGGCACCAAGGCCAGGGGCCCTCTCCAAAATGGAGGGAAAGAAGGCAAACCCTGTCATGAGCGATTGCTGGAGGGTTTGGGGATGTGGGTGGGAAAGGCAGGGGCTGGGGGGAATCAGCCTCACCCTGGTTCTGGGCCCCCAGGGCACAGCCAGAGTTCCCCCCCACTCCACCGATCATGCCAGCTGTGTTGTAAAGAGTGTGGAGGGGCTGTGAAGCAGTGGGGTAAGGGGGACACGTGTGTTACCTTCTGGCTCTGGGTCTGCAGGGCAAGTTGCAACAGCGCTGTGGACAGGGCTGGTCCATTGAGCAGTGGCATGGCTGGGGGGGCACCCAGGAGGCCTGGAGGGAGACACAGGGGCATGGGCAGGGGTGCCCGTGTCCTCCCTCCTGCCTCATGACACACAGCCCTGATGAACCCATTGATGGGCAGGAAACTGATGCTCTGGGGCATGGGTGAGGTAGGCAGTGGACTTGCCCAAAGGAAGGGCTTAGAATGGGCAGCGGCTACTCCAGTAAAGGGTGGCCCCCTCACGCCAGCACCCACCTCACTGCAGGCTACTGTGTTGCCCTGGTCCTGGCCCCCAGCTGTGGACAGCAGCAGCTCCCCCCACGACTCCACTCTCCCCTTCAGCCCTACTCCTGGGGCTCCAGTCACTGGGGCCGGGATAAGCAGTTTTGGGGAGTGCCGGAGACAGGGCTGAAGCCCGTGTTCTGCACACTGGGCCCCTGCCCAGCCCCGACTTACCCTGCTTCCCCCCCGTGCTGCCATGGAGCAGGGGGTTGAGCAGCAGCTGGAGGGAGGCGGACGGGCCCAGGTTGTTGAGCAGCTGCAGGATGTTGGGCTCGGGGAGGAGCCCCTTCCCCCGATTGAGGGCCTGCGGGAAGGGGCAGAACCAGCTCAGCGCGCCGCCAGGGCCCTCACATCCCCACGGGGCACCCACCGCCTGCCACCCCGACCTGCACACGCTCACCGTGGCCTGGGCAGCGATAAGTGCGGCCAGCATGCTGCGGCCGGGGGGCCCGGGGGCGCAGAAGGAGACTCGAAGGTGGCTGCCCCCCAGGGCCAGGCCGTCTGCCCGCTGTTGCGCCTCCTCTGCCATCTCAGCCGTCTCATACTCTAGCACCGCGAAGCCCTTCAGCTGCCCGTCCTGGCCGCACGCCAGCTGCGGGGGGAAGGCAAGCGGTCATGAGCACCTGGGCAGCAGTGACCGCACCACCCCAGGAAGGGACAACCGTAACGAGATGTAGGGGGTGAACTCTACGCCAGGCTCTGTCCTGTCCCTCATTCCTGCATCAACTCATCTGATCTTCCCAACGACCCTGGGAGGCTGCATCATACCCATTTCTCAGAGAAGGCGAATGAGGCACAGAGAGGTCAGTGCACCCAAGGCCACGTAGCTGGAGGGAGGGCAGAGCTGGGAGCCGCCTCACCACCAAAGCCAAGGCCACAGAGGGACCTGGGACTTCAGAGTACACCAAGGTCCAAAGTGCAGGAAGAGGCACGTGGCTTTGGGGTGCTGCCCGACGACCAGCCTCAGGCCAAGGACACTGTAGCTGGGGCTGGGAGGGGAGGAGCCCAGCCTGTGGCTAAAGCAGGTGGCTTCCGAGCTTGGGTTCCAGGCTATCTGTAATCCCAGCACTTTGGGAAGCCAAGGTGGGCAGGTCATTTGGGGTTGGAGTTCAAGACCAGCCTGACCAATGTGGCGAAACCCCATTTCTACTAAAAATAAAAAATAGGCCAGGTGTGATGGTGCGTGCCGGTAATCCCAGCTCCTTGGGAGGCTGAGGCAGAAGAATCACTTGAACTCAGGAGGTGGAGGTTGCAGCAAGTCGAGATCACACCGCTGCACTCCAGCCTGGGCAACAGAGTGAGACTCCATCTCAAAAAAAAGAAAAAAAGCAGGCACTGTCAGCACCCCTACTTTGTAGGAGAGAAAACTGGGCCTCAGAGACGGATAGACCCTTGTCCAGGCCACAGTCTAGAGCTGGGATCAGACAAGGCCAGACTGATGGCCTTCATGGGACTGGCCACATCAGGGTGGTGGTGATGGCTGTCCCAAGAAACAGTGCTACAGCTGGATGAGGTGGCGCCGGGCTACAGATCCAGCTGGGGCGGGAGTATTGCTTAAGCTCAGGAATTCAGGGTTATGGTGAGCTATGATTGAGCCACTGCACTCCAAGGACAGAGCAAGACTCTGTTGCTTAAATAAAAGCAAAAAAAAAAAAAAAAAAAAAAAGGCCAGGTGCAGTGACTCACACCTCTAATCCCAGCACTTTGGGAGGTCGAGGTGGGCGGATCAGGAGGTCAGGAGATGGAGACCATCCTGATCAGTGTGGTGAAACCCTGTCTCTACTAAAAATACAAAAAATTAGCTGGGTGTGGTGGCATGCGCCTGTAGTCCCAGCTACTAGGGAGGCTGAGGCAGGGGAATTACTTGAACCCAGGAGGTGGAGGTTGCAATGAGCTGAGATCGAGCCACTGCACTCCATCCTGGGCGACAGACTAAGACTCTGTCTCAAAAAAAAAGAGAATCAGCAAGGGGTAGGGAAGAAAGGGCTCTCTTTTCCTTTTTTTTTTTTTCTCTTCCAGGACATCCATGAGGTGAAAGGAAGGGCTCTCATTCCAGACAGTGGCCAAGAAGGTAGCAATGCCATGGGAAATAGTTGGGCCTGGGCCCCCGCACTTGCCGACTGCCGGGGCAGGGAAGGTGTGGGTAGCACCACTTCACCTCTGCCCATGCTCTGTGCCAAGGTCTAGGCATGGATCTCCCATAATCATATCCATTTTTTTTTTTTTGGGGACAAAGTTTAGCACTGTCACCCAAGCTGGAGTGCAGTGATGCGAAGGACTCACGGTAACCACCACCTCCTGGGTTCATGTGGTTCTCATGCCTCGGCCTCTTGGTAGCTGGGATTACAGGCATACACCACCACACCTGGCTACTTTTCTTTTCTTCGTATTTTTAGTAGAGGTGGGGTTCATGTTAGCCAGGCTGGTCTTGAACTTTTTGACCACTGCGCCCTGCTGTTTTCTTGTTGTTGATTGATTTATTTATTTTTTGGGACAGGGTTTCACCATGTTGGTCAGGCTGGTCTCAAACTCCTGATTTCAGGTGATTTACCCACCTTGGCCTCCCAAAGTGCTAGGATTATAGGTGTCAGCCACCACTCCTGGCCTTTTTTTTTTTTTTTCTTGAGATGGAGTCTCACTCTGTCTCCCATGCTAGAGTGCAGTGGCGCAATCTTGGATCACTGCAACCTCTGCCTCTCAGGTGCAAGCTGTTCTCCTGCCTCAGCCTCTGGAGTAGTTGGGATTACAGGCATGCGCCACCACATGCAGCTAATTTTTTTGTTTTAGTAGAAACAGGGTACCACCATGTTGGCCAGGCTGACCTTAAACCCCTGATCTCAACTGGTCCACCCACCTCGGCCTCCCAAAGTGCTGGCATTACAGGCGTGAGCCACCACACCCAGCCTGTTATGTTTTTTAAATATAGAGATGGGGTCCCACTATCTCGCCCAGGCTAGTCTTGAACTCCTGGTCTCAAGTGATCCTCCTGCCTCAGCCTCCCAACAGATACCTAGTTTAAATGGGGGATCAAGCGATCCTCCCACCTCAGCCTCCTGAGTAGCTGGGACCACAGGCATGCCATCACACCTGTCTAATTTTTGTACAGACAAGATTTCACCATATTGCCCAGGCTGGTCTCGAACTCTTTGAGCTCAAGGGATCCGTCCATCTCAGCCTCCCAAAGTGTTGGTGTTACAGGCATTGAGTCACTCCGCCCAGCCAGGACTATCCCTTCTAAGCCTCTGCATTGGCCTTCTCTTGGCTGGCCCAGGCTCTGGAGCTAGGCTGCAGCATTCTGATCCCAGCTCTGCCAGACCCTGGCTATTAAACCCTGGGCAAGTTACTTGACCCCTCTGTGCTTTGGTATCCTTACCTGAAAATGAGAAATGAGCTACCTGCCTCTCAGGGTTGACATAGATGAAGCAAACGAAGGTTACATACTCAGAATCCACAGCGAGTGCTGGAGGAATGAACCCTTCGGGATCTCTGGGGATCAAGACCTTTCAGGGGCTCTTGGAGGGCGAGTCTGGCCTATTCTTGCCCCAATGCGCCTTTCTCAGGGCGAGGCACACACATAGAAGTGTCTGGCATGTGTGGCCTGAATGAACGAGGGACTGTTTGCCAACCCACTGTGCAAGCACTGAGTCCCTGCTTACGGAGAAGGGAAACTGCAGATCAGAGGGCCAGTGACTGGCCTGAGCTAGAGGGCAGGGCTGGGATCTGGTGAAGCCCCAGTCTCTGACCTCAAGGCTCAAATAGACTGTGGGCTCCTCTGCAGCCTCCTCAGTGCCTGGCCTAGGTCAGGGACCCCATGGCAGGTCTGATGAGGGTACTAGCGAATGAGGAGGTGAGTGGTGAGCAAGCCTTGAGATACCAGTTACCAGGGTGAGCTCCTCTGCATCTGACAGAGGGACAGTAAGGCTGGAGGTTGCACAGGCATTCAAATCCCTTGGCCAGGCACAGTGGCTCATGCCTGTAATCCCAGCACTTTGTGAGGCCAAGGCAGGCAGATCACCTGAGGTCAAGAGTTTAAGACCAGCCTGGTCAACAAGGCAAAACCCTGTCTCTACAAAAAATTCAAAAATTAGCTGGGCATGGTGGCTGGCACCTGTAATCCCAGCTATTCAGAAGGCTGAGGCAGGAGAATCACTTGAACCTGGGAAGCAGAGGTTGCAGTAAGCTGAGATTGGGCCACTGCATGCCATCCTGGGCGACAGAGCAAGACTCTGTCTCAAAAAACAAAAGAAGTGGCCAGGCACAGGGCTCATGCCTGTAATCCCAACACTTTGGGAGGCCAAGGCAGGTGGATCACAAGGTCAGGAGTTCGAGTCCAGACTGACCAACATGGTGAAACCCCGTGTCTACTAAAAATACAAAATTAGCCAGGTATGGTGGCACGTGCCTGTAATCCCAGCTACTCAGGAGGCTGAGGCAGGAGAATCGTTTGAAGCCGGGAAGTGGAGGTTGCGGTGAGCTGAGATCACGCCACTGTACTCCGGTCTGGGCGACAGAGCAAGACTCTGTCTCAAAAACAAACAAACAAACAAACAAACAAAACAAATCCCAGGACTCTCACCCACTGCACCACATGGCCTCTCTAGCAAGAACTTCATTCAAAGCTGTATGATGTCACCGGTGCCTTACTACAAAAGGATCTAGGAGATCAGAAAAGGCAGATGAGGCTGGGTGCAGTGGTTTACACCTATAATCCCAGCACTTTGGAAGGCCGAGGCAGGTGGATCACCTGAGGTCAGGAATTCAAGACTAGCCTGGCCAACATGGCAAAATCCCATCTCTACTAAAAATAGAAAAATCAGCCAGGTGTGGTGGCGGGCACCTGTAATCCCAGCTACTTGGGAGACTGAGGCAGGAGAATTGCTTTAACCCGGGAGGTGAGATGAGATTGCATCACTGCACTCCAGCCTGGGCAACAAAGTGAGATTCTATCTCAAAAAAAAAAAAAAAAGAAAAAGCAGATAACTCCTTCCAGTGCTCTGGCCTGGCGCCTGCTCCCTAGTGCTCTCCACAGGGCTCACCTGACAGAAGGTGGGGGTGTGGACAGCGGACAGCGCCCGGCGCAGAGCGTCCACATCGTTGAAGCCAGGTGGCAGGCGGTCCACACACAGGCAGCGGGAGTGGAGAAGGGCAGGCGTCAGCTGCCCGGCATCCGTCCAGTGCACGTAGAGGGTGCGCGGGCCCAGCGGCTTGCCCAGCAGGTCCGACTTGGCGCGGGCGGCTGAGTCCTTCTTCATGTACTCAGCAAAGCCGTAGCCCTTGGAGTGGCCGGTGCGCTCACTGTAGACCAGGAAGCAGCGCTCCAGGCTGCCGAAGGGCCGCACCAGCTCCTCGAACTGCTGCTGCGTGAAGCTGGGGGGCAGGTTGGCCACACACAGCAGGGCATCCGTGGGCTGCAGCTGCACCGACAGCTCGCGCTCCCGCAGGTGGCTCTGGTGAAAAGCATGGATGGCGGCCTCGGCCTGCTCCCCATTCAGCAGGGTCACAAAGGCTGTGGTGGGAGGAGAGCAGCTCCAGGTCAGTGGAGCCCTGAAGGCCTGCCCCTCCACCCGCCACCCTCCAAATCAGGTGGGACCTGCAAATGCTGGGCATCTCGGGTGCCTGTGATCTGAACAGGTGCCAGCCTTGGTGACTCACACAGGCAAGTGCGCCTGCCACTGACTCTGGACTCCACGAAGCCCTCACCCTCTTCCAGCCCTGCATTCACCTGCACCCACAGCAGCACCCACCAACAGTGGGCCTGGCTCTGTCTTAAGAATGCCATGGATCACTCGGGTGATATCAAGGGCAGTGGTTAAGCCCATGCTCATTGGAGCTTGGAGTTAAGCCCTAAGCCCCAGGTGGCTTTGGGGGTATCGGTTTCCTCATCTGTCAAATGGATATAACTTAATCATCACAACCACCATTTTGACAGCAAGGAAACGGACCCAGAGCAGCAGCCCTGTGCCTGAGTAGGGGAGCCTGGACTTGAACCCAGGCAGCCAGGCTCCAGAGCCCCGCTCTACAAACTGCCCACCCCTGCCACCTTTCCAGGCCACCAGTGTCCCTCAACCCCGAGGCCATGTGCTGCCCCAGATTTGCAATCCACCCAGCACCTGCAGGAAGTTTTGTTCAAAACGATAACCCGATCACGCCGCACCTATCAGGTGGCTTCTAGCTGCAGGGTGCAGGGCAGCCTGCATGGGCTCGCTCACCTCCCCTCATCTCACCACTGCTCCCCGGACCACACCAGGCACGCTCCAGAGAGGACTTTGTAGCTGCTATTCCCTCAGTGTGGAACACTGAGCCCCACCTCCTCACCTGTTAACCTGTACCTATCCACAGATCAGACCTCAAACGTCACTTCTCCCATGAAGCCTACCCGGACTGCTCCTGTGTCAGATCCTGGCTTTGTGCCCCTACTGTGCCCTGTAGCTTTTGGTCCCCAAGGACCATTTCACCTTCATATTTGCAGTTGTTTGAATAACATCCTCCTCCCAAGAACAGACTGTCTCTGTCTGGTTCAGAGCTATGTCCCCTGCACCAAGCACATAGTAAGTGCTCAATAAATACATGTTGAAAGACTATGCGAACAAGTTTCACTTGACATCTGGATCCCTGGTGCCAGAGCATACTAGGTGCTGAGCAAACATTTGACTTGTTGACCCTGCCACTGTTTACCAAGTGCCTACTACTATGCGCTGGAATCCCAGTGTTTTAGGTTTTTTTTTTTTTTTTGAGACAGAGTCTCACTCTGTCTCCAGGCTGGAATGCAGTGACGCAGTATCAGCTCACTGCAACCTCCACCTCCTGGGTTCACGCAATTCTCCTGCCTCAGCCTTCCGAGCAGCTGGGACTACAGGCGTGCACCACCACACCCAGCTAATTTTTGTGTGTGTATTCTTAGTAGAGATGGGGTTTCACCATGTTGGCCAGAATGGTCTCGATCTCTTGACCTCGTGATCCACCTGCCTCGGCCTCCCAAAGTGCTGGAGCCACCGCACCCGGCCTTTTAGGCATTTTAATGTATTTGGTTCCGTGGCCAACTCAGGCAGGTCATTAACATGTTAGGAGACACATTACGGTCATGCTTAATTTATGGTGAGAAAACTGAGCCCAAGGAAGGGTAAATCACTTGCCCACAGCCACAGACCAGGATTCAAACTCGAGGTCTTTTTGCCTTCAGGGCCCAAGATCTTAATCACTACCCCAGCCTGCCAGGTAGGTCTCTGAGGGACATCTGTCCTTCACTCCTTCCCACACATTATAGGCTGCAAGCAAAGGCCCTGGGAGGTCTAATGCCCGGCACAATGCCTGGTGGACACAGACACCCATGGAGGCACTAAGGGCCTCCCACTTGGGGGAACCACGGCTGACAAGACCTGTCCCCATTCTCATGCAGCTGACCACTCGGTAGAGGAGGCAGGTGGGTGGGCCAGCAACAACAGCCCAGCCTGCTCAGCGCTATAATGGGGAGCTGCCCAACCCCACGTGGGTGGGGCCTGCATAGAAGAGAGGACAGCAAAGAACAGCGGCAGAGCGAACAGCCCCGAACCTCACGGGCCCCCGAGAAGATGATGGGAAGGCTGAAGCACATCTTCCTAAGGCAGCGTGAGGAAAAGCCTCAGATTTTGAGAAGAAAAGAATGATCAAGGTTAGGAGTAGGTTTGATCAGACTGGCAGCAAGACTGGAGCTTGCTACCTGGGAGAGAACAAGTAGCAACATGAAATGGTGGTCGGGGGAAGGCAGCCATTTAGGCAGAGATGGAGGGGCATGGCCCAGTGGAAGCCAAAGGAATAGAGCGTTTAAAAAAGACCACACAGGGCCGAGCATGCTGGCTCATCCCTGTAATCCCAGCACTTTGGGAGGCCGAGGTGGGCGGATCACTTGAGGTCAGGAGTTCGAGACCAGCCTGGCCAACATGGAGAAACTAAAATAGTCTACTAAAAATACAAAAATTAGCTGGGTATGGTGGTACACGCCTGTAATCCCAGCTATTCAGGAGGCTGAGGCAGGAGAATGGCTTGAACCCAGGAGGCAGACGATGCAGTGAGCCAAGATCGTGCCACCGCACTCTAGCCTGGGTGACAGAGTGAGACTCCGTCTCAAAAAAAAAGACTATACAGGCGGGGGTAACTGGGTGACAGGCTGGGCGAGCCAAGAGGGGCAGGAAGATAAGAAGCCCAAGGCCAAGCGTTATTATTCATTCAATGCCAAGCGAGAGGAGTAGGAAAAGAATCAGCCCAATGTTCTCCAGGAGAACATGAAGGCTGTCCCAAGACAGGCACCCAGGATGACAGGCAGATGGGAGCAACCAGCCATGCTGGACTGGGGGGCAATACGGGGCCTGCAGCAATGTCAACAGTTCAGGGCAGCAGATGCCAGGCCAGGGTCCTCCAACTTCAGGGACAGGCACCCCTGCCCTGGCCCACCCCATGGCCCCACAAACCTGTCCCTTTATATTTGTCCACGAAACAGTACTTGAGCTCATAGGCACGGAGCAGGTCATGCACTTCCTGTGGAAACAGAAGAGAAAAGACAGAGTTACTAGAGACAGAAGGGGGCAATCCAGTGCTGGCTTCATAGCTGCCACCAGCTCTGAAGGCAGGTCAATTACCATCCCCGATTTTACCAGTGAGGAAATTGAGGCTCAATGCAATAATTTGGCCAAGGTCATTCTGCTCATAACTGGCAGAGCTGGGATTCAGAACCTGGCTACAGACGGTGCTATTACCCAGTACTACACGCTCTTAGAGGGAATTCCTTTAGCTAGCCGGACTGTGGCTTATGCCTGTAATCTCAGCACTTTGGGAGGCCGAGGCAGGTAGATCACCTAAGGTCAGGAGTTCGAGACCACCCTGGCCAACATGGTGAAACCCAGTCTCTATTAAAAATACAAAAATTAGGCCGGGCGCAGTCACTCATGCCTATAAATCCAGCACTTTGGGAGGCCAAGGGTGGGGGTGGATCACGAGATCAGGAGTTCAAGACCAGCCTGCCCAACATGGTGAAACCCCATCTCTAATAAAAATATAAAAATTAGCCGGGCATGGTGGCACACACCTGTAATCCTAGCTACTAGGGAGGCTGAAGTGGGAGAATTGCTTGAACCTGGGAGGCAAAGGTTGCAGCGTACCACTGCGCTCCAGCCTGAGCGACAAAGGGAGACACTGTCTCAAAAGAAAAACAAGAGTATGCCTTTAGGGAAGTCATTTAACCTGCATGAACCTCCTTTTGTAAGATTCGCTGTTTCCAACAACTGTGTAAGTGATATTAAAAAAGTGATTTTGTATATGAGAAAACTGAGGTTAGGCCAAGTGAAGAGACGTGCTGGAGCCCTGCGTTTGGGCAGCACAGTGAGGGCAGCACAGCGGCCGGGTGCCGCCCACGGGTACCTGACTACAGAGCCCACATACTTAGCCCCACATTGTGTGGGTGCACATGCCTCCAATTTCCTCCTGCTGACAAGGCTTCGCTCTTGCAAGCCAGCTCATTGATTTTTCTTCCTTTTTTTTTTAACAGATAGGGTCTTGTTCTGTCGCCTAGGCTAAAGTACAGTGGCACAAATATATCTCACTGCAGCCTCAACCTCCTAGGCTCAAGCAATCCTCCCACCTCAGCCTCCTGAGTAGCTGGGACTACAACCACACACTACCATGCCTGGCTAATTTTTTAAATTTTTTGTAGAGTGGGGGTTTCACTATGCTACCCAGGCTAGTCTCAAACACTTGGGCTCCAGAGGGCCTCTTGCCTCAGCCTCTCAAAGTGCTGGGATTAAAGGCATGAGCCACTGTGCCCAGCCTCTCAAGCCAGCTTTGAAGGCAAAGTGCTGGGGCCAGACACACTGTGCATCTGCGGGAGAAACAAAATGTGTTCCCAGCTGAGAGACTGTAGACACTGGGAGGAAGACCCAGAAAGAAACCTGACCGTCCTTAATGATGCCTGCCCCGATCTGTCCCCAAATTCAGCCCCTCCCAAAATCCTGGGGTCCCACTAGCCACATGCTCACCAACGGGCAGGGAGGGCCAGTGGCAGGTGTGCTGATGGGCCAGAGAGCAGGGAATCTCAGCAGCAGGAAGCGAGAAGCTACTTCACTGCCATAGGGCAGGGCAGTATAGATGCCATTTCCCTGGGTCCAAAGAGCAATGGGAAACGCTGCCCCATGCTGGCCCCACGAAAAAGGCACTCCAAGCAGGAAGATTAGCCACGAGGGGCTCCACAGAACACAGGCCTCACTTCCTTCCTGTAAGTCTGTAGGCTGGTGACAGGAGATCCCATTTTCCCAAATTAATCCTGACGTTTTGGGGGCCGAGACCCAGGGACTGCTGTAACTTCCGGATTTATCTGAGAGCAGTGAATACACGCGTGATATGAAGGGGCATACTCTCCGCAGTCCTGAAACTTCTAGATTTGAGGTCCCGCCACTCTGTACTAGAATGGGTGCAGAAAAGCACCATCCAAGCAGGGGACAAAGGTGGCCCAATGTACTAGCCCATTCACAATTCCCCAACAAGGCCAAAGCTGTCCGCCCCCTTCCATTCCCCGCCCCCTTCCATCACTTGGTGTCGCCCAAGCCCGTGGTCGCCCCTAGCAACGCCTTCCCTCACATCGCAGTTTCCCCTTTCATCACCGCCCCCCACATCCTGTTCTTGGTCTCTCCCGATCCCCGCGTGGATCAGGTGCTTGGACACCTCGGGCCACGACCCCCGCGAACCTCAGTGTTAGTGTCGCCCGCTTCCCCCCCGCGCACGCGCACCGTGGTATTTCCCGCCACGCTCCCACACCGCCCCCCCATACCTGGTTGGTCACGTCCCCCGGGAGGCCCCGGATCAGTATCTTGCGGCGGTTACGGAACTGGCGCTCGGTGTGTTCCAGGCGTTTCCGGATCTCTTCTGGATCTAGGGCCGGCAGCTCTTCTTCGGGCGCCCGGCGCTCCGCGGCATCACCGGCTTCGACCTCGGCCCCAGACTGCGGGCTCAGTGAGGCCCGGTGAGTAACGGACACGTCCGCCGCCATCTTGGGAAACCCGGCGCCTTCTGGGACCAGCGAGCCGGGGCGGAGCGACATAGAGCGGCAACGAGGGCGCGCACGGCGATTGGCTGGGAAAAGCCCCACCTCCTTCCCTCCCCCTTCAGCCCATTGGCTAAACCCCAGCCCGCCTCTTAAGAGTTCAAGCTGCGTCTGCGCGCCACAGATCCCGCCCCCTTCCGCCGCAGCGACGCCACTCAGTGGATGTGCACCTTGGTGGTATAGACTTGCAGCCCGGATGGAATCAAACCACAGATTAGGAAATTTGAAGGCTTTATTGGTGGGGAATCTGAGGGTACAGCCAAGCCCCCGCCAACTTTGGCCCAAGATCTCAGCGTCACCCAACTCTGGACGGTTCTTCCCTCATTGCCTCTGTGGGCAGAGCCGTGAGGGGCAGAGAGGGGCTCTCCTGCCTAACATGGTACAAGCCTCTCTGTTTCCGCGCCCAGAAGACGTACATTAAGGCCACTACGACAGTCACCACGCCCAGGGTCGTTAACACCGCCAATAAGACGGGGATAAAGTAGGAGTTCCGAGCTGTGCAGAGAAAGCGCGAAGTCAATATGCGTCCCACCCCGTCTGTAACACCCCCGCCTCCCGGGCTTGCCAGTCCAGCCCCGTGGCCCCGTGTTAGCTCACCCTCAATGTTTATCACCACGACCAGGGTATATTTGCCCTGTGAGCTGACCGCTTGGCATTGATAAGTGCCATTATGTGTTACATTGACCAAGAATGGGATCCCCACCGGCATCTCCTGGCTGGAGCCTTCCTTCAAACACCGCAGCTGGGGGGACGGGTTGCCCCGGGCTTGGCACTGCAGGACTTGTCTCGTTTTATCTTTCCACTTCAAGTGCTGGGGACATTTGGATCGGTCAATTTGGGGACCATCTGTGGAACCACCATGTGTGATCAGACACCCAACACACCCAAGGCACAGTGGGGCAGAGGAGCATCTAATCTTTCCAGGGCAGGGGCGGAGGGATTAAAGTCAGGGTGACCGACTCACACAGGACACGCAGCTGGACGCTACTGTTCCTGTGCAAGAACTCGCCGTCCACCTCGAGAGTGGCACTGCAGAAGAAGCTGCGTCTGTCGTCATTCTCGGTAGCATTTAGCCGAAGTTGAGCTG
>PVKP010008619.1:0-71714 GCA_004027715.1 Plecturocebus donacophilus | reverse complement strand
TATACTCTATATACCTATATATACTAATATATACACGAATGCATACTAATATATTGGTATATATATCATACTAATAATATATACCAATATATTAGTATTGGTACTAAAATAATAATATACATACTAATAATATATATACCAACATATTATATATTACAATATATAATACATACTAATAATATATATACCAATATATTAGTATATATATATATCTTACTAATAGATACTAATATATTGGTAAATATATATAATCTTTCTATACATATGTATACTAATATATGTGTATACTGATACATATATAGGTATACATATATATACTTATATACATACACACACATACACACACACACACACACACACACACACACACACACACACACATATATATATAAGTTTTGAAACGTTTTGTGCACATATGTAGACTTTGTCCCATCTTCATGTCTGGCAAATCTGTTTTGTCCTAGATAACAGTTTTGACATGAATTGTTTGTGTTTCGATTTGAGCTTCTCACAGGGAAAATGTCTTAAAAATACATTTGATTTTTTAACATACACAATTTGAGGGACAGGTACACTTAAAGCCCAAACTTCACCACTACACAATTCATCCACGTAACCAAAAATTCACTTGTACTCCTAAAGTAACTGAAATACAATTTAAACAAATAAACAATTAAAAAATACAT
Source organism: Plecturocebus donacophilus (assembly GCA_004027715.1). NCBI lineage: Eukaryota > Metazoa > Chordata > Mammalia > Primates > Pitheciidae > Plecturocebus > Plecturocebus donacophilus. Next base: position 71,028 of record PVKP010008619.1, on the reverse strand, counting down.
TTCATTTTTGCTTGCTATTACCATTTCATTTGGCTTTCCTGTGCTATGAAAGCACATACACAGTTTAATTTCTAAGAATTTGCTGGCCCTGATTCCAAGGAAGGGGTGTCTCTGAGAGTAAGCCAAGTCTGACTTTGTTGTCTTGTTTTCTGTGTTCTCGCAGGGACACTCTCTTTTCCTATAACCTAGGAAAAGAAGTTTCCTCAATGATTATAGTTCTGCATCCCATTTTCCAGCTCAGTCTTACCTAGGAAGAAAACATTCTTGCCTAATAGCACAACATTCTTGTAAGAGCAAAGTAGTCTTTCAGATAACTTGATTTAGCCAGTATGGTAAGCATGAGGATGTTAGTGAAATATAAATGATAGGTGGTAATACCATACTTACTGGTTTCTAATCTGACTCATCCTCATATTGGCCATGAATCCCTAGGTAAGTTATGTTAACTTTCCACACCTAACTTTTCCCATTTTAACAAGCTTAATAACAATGGTATGTACTAATTGGGTAGACATGAAGATTAAGTGAGAAGGCAGCTTGAAGAGTGCTTAGAATAAAGTATATATATTCACTAAATGTTAGTTATTTTTGCTAAAAAAAAATCCATTAGTTTGCATCATGTACTAAGGAGAAAAATAACATATCAGACTTTTTCAATGCAATCTGGATTTTAAAACTGAACATTTGAGTGAATGAAGACATTTTATTTATTTGGATATTTTGAAAGAGTTGTAAAGTGATAAATTAGGGTTCAGTTTCTGTATTGTTCATCTATGCTGACTGATACATTAATGGTTGGTCTGCTCCTGAGAGCTCAAGGCTATTCCAAACTCCTTTGTTAGGCAAACCTGGCTCTTGTCCCTGCATCCAGTGCTGATCAACCAGCTGACTGAGGCACACAGAAGATCCCAGTCACAGAGATTAAATAGGTTTTGAGACAGTGTCTCATTGGGGAGCACATGATCATTCATCTATTCATTTCAAAACAGAGTGCTTTACATTCCCTTCATAACAAACAAAGAAGACAAAGCACAATAAAGTATTGTTCTCAGTTGTTGGTTTGTTGTTTTTTAATAAATCATGAAATATTTGTTAGGCTATCTTTGCAAAAGAGGAGTAAACATCAAAATTTATTGTAATATTTTGCAGGCTCAAGAAGAATAAAATATAAAATAGGATCACAATAGGAAAGCACATAAATACAGTGATTTGAAAGTTGAGGGAACAGAAAGTCTGAGTTTTTAAAATTAAGTCATTTAAAAATGTCCACCTTGCTAGTGCAGATACCATTGAGTTATCAACTGCACTAATGAACTAAACACAGAGGCACTGTATCATCTTGTTATATATTAATTTTAACTGTTCTGGCTCTTTTTTTTTTTTTTTTTTGTCAAGCATCCTGCTTTATGTTGGGCATAACTTTCATAAACAATAAGTAAGAACATTAGATCTTAAGCTGAAACTTTATTTTTATGGTACCAATTGCCACAGTGAGTTTCTTCAAAAGTTAGCATGAGGTTCACATCATGAGTTAAATGAGTTTCAGGTACTGATGGGAAGATCATGTTTCAGTGACTGATCTGAATCCAGTGAATTGCCTTGTAACAAAAAGAAGTCTATAGAATACTGTGGGTAGGAAGATTTAAAATAATAGAGAGATTTGCTTACATGCATAAAGATCTTCTAGGATAATGGAAACAACTGGGCAAGCATGCCTAAAGAAGCAATATACTGAAACAAACGAACAAACAACAAACAAAAACCACCAGCACATGGAATAGAAAAACATATATTCTAATCCCACCTTTTTCTTCTCACTAGAGATTAATGATCAAGGGTTGAGCCTTTTTTATAAATAACTTCATTTTTCTCCACTGTGAAGGAAGCAGACAATATCTCAAGTATAAAATGAAGGACCATAATTCCAGAAATGTTAAAGTATACTTTAATATCAGACGTTTTTATACAGTAAAGCACGTGACAGGGAGGAAGAAACATAGTATTGAGAGCAAGATGACTTTGACTTCATGTTCAAGCCCACTGCTTATTCACCGAATAACCTTTCTAGACTTTTGCTCATCAGCAAAATGGAGATGTTTGGAGGTATGCTGTAAGGCTTAAAAGGTATATAAAACTCCCAACATGGTATTTATACCCATTAGCTGCTCAGTAAATGTTAGTCTCCATCCTTTTATGCTATTATTACATAAGAAGATCAAGAAAACTCTATGGATTAAAGATTTGCTTAGTCATATACCCTTCTCCTCAGAAATACCTTACATATTTTCCCTGACCTCAGAAAAGGGGTGACAAAGAATTGGAAGACTCAGAAAGAGCTTGCATATGAAAGAAATGAAAGATACATTGTGTTATTGTAGTCAATAAAGAAGCAATTTAAAAGTTATCTATCTGCAAATCATCTTTCAATTCATGCACACTGACTAGCTTGGGGTAAGGCTACTCAATGTTGGAGTTTGTAAATGCTTTTGCAAGGAGATAAGAGAGATTTTTAATTAGGATATTACGGAGTCACAAAAGAAGAAAGAAATTACAGCATTCACTGCATTATTGCTTCCATGATTTTAATTTGATTTATATATTCTCTTTCACAGATATTAAAAAAGCTAATTTCACCAGATTCCTTCAGCAGGTTAAATTGTTAAAAATTTAGAATTATTGTACTTCAGGTAAATGAGGTTTTGGTATATTAAGTTTAAACTTTTTGGTATATATATAAAAATGCAATTGCCACTTGCAAAAGCCCACTTTTTTGCATGATTTATTTTTTATTCCCCTTCAGTAAGTTTTTTTGGGGGGGCTTTTGTTGAACTTATGCTTAAAGAGTTAGAAATATATTTGTTCCTTCAAAAATAAAAGATAGTTAAAAGGGATACCTGTGTCTATGCTGAAGTTTAACTGTTATTTAAATATGAACATTCAACGTTGTCTTTGCTTCTTATAGGGATATTCTTACACTCTTTATAGAATTAGAAATTATATTTTTATACAAATTTTAAAGGAAAGCATAGGTTTGGTAAGATTATCACAAGTTAATAAACTCTAACTTGATAGAGCTTTTCAAAAATACTCATCTACAAAAGACAAAACTTTTCCCAAGTGAGAATGGCTTTTTTCCTAAATGGCTTCAAAAACTGTCAAATGTTTGCAGTGAAAGGGTCCCATGGTCCAATGTATTTGGGAAATATTTCACTAAAAAAGATGAACAAATGTATGCCATAGAACTTCCAAGAACCTTTAATCTGCTAACATATATTTTAATTTCCTAAGTAAATCCTAAGATGCCTAAGATCTAGTGTGTGGTGTTTGCCAAACATAAATGATCATGAAAGTCAATTTGAGCATTCTGTGGAGTTACTAATCTACAGAATATGCCTTGGAAAAAGCTATTCTGGGCCTTCAACTCTAACATTATCAACACATTATAAATAGGCAATTACTTTGGATTTATTCTAAATAATTAGAACAGCACTCTGGGAAATGATAATTTTAAATTAATCTCAAAAGTAACAGGTTAAATTATAAGGATCAGTTGCACTGAGCATTTCTCTAAGGAGAAAAGTCATGTTCTTTTTCATCAGAATTATCTAAGAGACTTAGAAAAAAATCAGTGTAATTTTCCACATTGAAGTATAAAGAAAAAAGTGCAAAGATATGAACAGATCTAGAGAAAGCATTTGATAAAATTCAGCACTCACTCATACAAAAACAAGTGGAAATAGAAAAAGCTTTCATAAATAAACTGCATATGATAAAACAAATTAATTTTAAGTGGGACCTACCTTGGTGCTGATGTATTTTATAGGTCAAAATAACTATATGTCATTTTGAAAAATAAAAAAGTGAATTTGTATGTTAAATACAAGCAATACTTTTCAGAAAATATTTTAGTATAGAAGTATTTTTAGAGAAAGATATAAATGGTATTTATATTTCCACAAAAATTTCGATAGAATAAAGTCCATATCCATGAGCCTGTACTGCTAAAAATAAATGAATAAATAAATAATAAGTGAGGGTTAAGGGATAGCTCTTATTTACTGTAAAATATCAATTAAAAAATGGGAAAGCAAGCAGTGAAATATAAAATCACCATTGACAGACACCACAGTAATAATTGTTAATAATATAAAGTTCATGTCTATTTATCTATTTATCCATTACAAAATATTTGCAGTATAAATTGTTTTAAAATAAAATTATAAAAAATAAGTATTTTATACTGCTATATTTTATAAAATATAAAACCCTACCATCCATTTAATATATGTATACCTATATCTGATATAGGTATACATGAGGTTTATATATATATACATACACAAATATAAATATTTATATATTTGAAAAAAATTATATGTGGGCATTTATGTACACTGGTTGCATGGTAGCTCATCTTGTAAATGTACTATAACAGGTTTGAATAATTACTGTTGATTGACATTTAGTTTGTTTCCAGTTTTTCAACAATATAAGTAATGCTAGAATCAGTATTGGATCAAATAACAAGCCTTTGATACATTTTCCAAAATAACCCCACAGAGATTAGAATATCATATATTCGTCTTTTTGTTTTTTTTGTTTGTTTATTTGTTTTATTTTGAGACCGAGTCGTGCTCGGTCGCCAGGCTGGAGTGCAGTGGCCCAACCTTGGCTCACTGCAACCTCTGCCTCCTGGGTTCAAGTGATTCTTCTGCCTCAGCCTCCCGAGTGGCTGGAACCACAAGCGCGTACCACCACGCCCGGCTAATTATTTTGTATTTTTAGTAGAGACAGGGTTTCACCGTGTTGGCCAGGATGGTCTCGATCTCTTGACCTCATGATCTGCCCGCCTTGGCCTCCCAAAGTGCTGGGATTACAGGTGTGAGCTACCGTGCCCGGCCTATATTTGTCTTAGTGATTAAAATAATACCCTTCCCTCAATACCTGGTAATGTAGTATATGACTTTAATTTGTAATTAGGAATTGTTAATATGTTCATGTTGTATTTTTAGAGACTTTCATAAAATTAAAAGCTAGAAAGACTCAGCCTTTTCTACTTGGTAAGTAGCAAGGCAGAAACAAACTTTCAATAAGATGTACAAATAATTCAATGTGGAATCCTGGATTGGGTTCTGGAAAAGAAAACGAATGTCTTGTGGAAAAACCAATGAGAAACTTAGGTTTGTAGTTTAGTTAACAGTATGGTGTCAATATGAATTTCCTGATTTTGATAATAATAGTATGTGAGTTGTCAAAATTAGGAGAAACTGGATGAAGAGTATGAGAACTCGCTACCGTTTTTCCAACTTTTATCTAAGCGACTAATCATTTTACAGAAAATAGTATTTTTAAAACAGATTTATTTTAGCATTTATTACATGATATTCTGATTTCCCTATTTGCATTTGTATAGACAGACACAACTTCGATTGGATGTATGTTCTTGGAAGGTAGACATAATCCAAAGCAGCACTGAGACCAGCTCTCTGACTTCGGTTACTTTTGCATTACAATGCCTATGAAACATATTTAACTCATAACCACATAAATGAAAAAAAGGTGCCATAATCCAAGAAGTTTTCTCTTCTCCAACATATTCACTTGAAAATATTTGTATACTAATATAAATTTTGCTTTGATTGTTTATGGTTTTTGTCATTATTTTGTGTTGATTTGGGTAGCTTCTAGGAAAAATCTAGATTACTTATTCATGGATAAACTCTTAATTAAAATATTATGTTCAGCCATGTTGAATGCCAAGTTCTTTTTTAATTTTCATTTTTCCAAATACAATATGAGAAACACCTACAATGTGCAATGCAAAAGCTGACCTGCTTTGCTTCAAGTGGGAATATAGAACCAACATGGGTTACCTCTTGAGGACCACTGCAGGAGTGACCCTTAAGAATCTTCTGCAAGTCACAAGGTTATAGCTAAGAAAGTCTGAGAACAATTTATGCAGAGAAAGTTTTAACATGGGAATGGGAGGAGGGAGCTAAAGAGAGGATTGCTTGGCTCAGAGAGTCTTCATTTCCTTAATGGAATAATAATATGTGCTTTAGCCCTTTGGGGATAATGGGAATGACCAAATTTGTGATTATAAAATATCCTGCAGTTTGAGAGTATTTTGTTTTCAATGCCTTGTTGGCAAAGACAGTACTTAAAGTTGAATCACTTGAGATACTTTATTTCTTTTCAAGATGTATGCAGGGGGGAATGCGATAAAAGGAATATTAAAAATGTGCAAATGAGAAAAGACAGAAATTTAAAACTAGGACTCTATTTGCTTAAGCACAAAAATGCTTCTGTTGCTTTTGAAGACAGAAATTAAGCTTGAAAATCAGAAGCTAACAGTGTTACCATAGGTGAGGTGCAGACAGAAAAATGGCAAGGGTTTGGATTTTGGATTGGGGTGAAAATGGAATGTATGTGCAAATTAACTGAGACATAAAAATATATTTATATCCAAGGCAAACATTTTGAAAGGATAAGGGGCAAGCTCATCAGACATAGTCAACCACTGTAATTTAACATTTCTAAAAGAAAATAGGATTCATTTAGAACTTTCGAAATTGCTTTCAATTATGACTACATTTACTTTCACATTACAGTAGAAAAGAATTCATTTTTAAACACATTGAAATTCTGTTTTAGAGTTTACTCATCTTTATTTTAAAATATAATTTAAAAACTGCAAAATAAAACCATGCTATTGGAAAATAAATACATATGTATGCACACATGCATGTGCACACACACACACATATGCACAAGGGAGCAAGTGGGGTGGAAATATACATGACAAGCATTAGGAAATAATTATTAAGCTTCAGTGATTATTAATGAACAATACCAGAGGGAGTCAAATGAACTGCAAGTTCATCAAAAGACCTAAGAACTAAGCAATGCTTTATTGTCCTGAAGGGCATCCACTTCAGTTCATTTCTATCTGTGGGGATTTTTAATTAACTTCCTGCAAGTTAAAGCTGATGTTCTTGCTAAAAAAAAAAGTGACATTTCTTGAGAAATACATGTTGTGCCTTTTTTGTTGGAAGCAATTGTTTTTAGATATTGTATGAGAAGTACATATGTTGCCTGTGTTAATATTCTTAAAGAAGCTTTAAAAATAAGAAAACATTTTACTTACACCTGAAAAATGTAAAGACAGAGTGAGCTCTAAGTTTGGTTTGTGCCAAAGTTTACCAGGATTCCAAGTCCATTTCATTGTTCTTTTCCTGAAGTTTGGCTCATGTTACAGCAAGATGGCTACTAGCAGCAGCAGTGCCATCTATAGGCTTCCTCATGTGAATAAATAGGGAAGCACAGAGTACTGTTACTCCAGGGACATTGCAAAGTATTCAAGGGCATGGAGGGAAGTAAATTCATGTTTTTGTTTTTCCTTAGTGTGTTTTTCCAGATAATGTGAAGATGTACTGTCCCATGATTTATGGTAGAGTAAAAAAGTCTCAGGCATTTAACCAGTGGGAACAAGTCTATTACTACTCACAAAAAGAAGAAACAAACAAACAAAAAGTTTCTACAACATAACAGAAGGGATTAGGATATGCATATTCAAGACTAAGATTCCAACTTATCAATAATTGCCAAAATTGTTCATTGTGATCCAGTTATACTAATTCACATGAGAATATGCTATCATCAGAAGACCTTGGTAATGCATAACATTAAAATTTTGGATAAGAAAGGAAATCCTATAAAACATCAAGTTAAATTATATTTTATTTTTGATGATGTAATATTTGATACTTAAAAGAAGATATACAGCACATTATGTATGCTATCAGCAAAGTGATATAGTGAACACCTGCAAATCCACCAGTCAGTTTAACCCATTAATGCCTGTGGTTGCAATTTTTTGAATTTTGGCATGAAATTCATAGATGTGACCTTGAGCAGGAGGATATAAATAACTCCCACATGCTTAGTGTTCCAAAAATGGAACACTAGGCATAAATGCATTTGAATAACCAGAATATAACAAATAGTATAAGTATCACTGGGCTTCTCCTTGCCTGATTCAATTTCCCTACCTCCTTCCCAATATACTTAATCAATGGCTTTTCTTTCTTAGCCATGTTATATATAAGCACACTTGCACAAACATGAATACACACATAATCTCACAATGTGATTTACTTTTGTTGCTTCTAAATTTGTTAAAATAGAATCATATTATTTATGTTTATGTTACAATTTCTAGGGTAGCAATGTTCACCAAAGACTTGTAGCAATGTTCACAAAGACTCATTATAGAATTTTACGGAGTAGAGTTATTCATAGTAGCCAAAAATCGAGTATTATCCTAATGCTTACCAATATTAGAATCATATATATATAGATAGATATATATATACATATATCTAGATAGATATATATACATATATAGAGTGACATATGTATATATACACACATATGCACACACACATCTATATATGTATACACACACATGCACATATCTCTGCCAAATAATGGGATTTGGTAATACAAAATCCACAACTGCACACAAGAATATTTTTGAATCTCATAATCAAAATGTTTCACAAGGTGAAACAAGGTGGAAATAAAAGTATACATAATATACCATTTCATTTATAAAAAGAAACATGTAAAGAAGTGGTCAAAAGGAACCTGTACTGTTTGAAGTCAGGACTTTTGTGAGCTGAAGAGCAGTATGAGATATGGAAAAAGAAGAGAACATGCAAAGGGTTTTTAGGATGCTAATAGATTCTGTTTCTTAGATGTTGTTTTCATGATATGTGTGCTCCATTGTTAAAATTCATCCAGTTGCAATCTTATGATATGTATACTTTATGTGGGCATATTGTAATTAATAAAGAGTTCGAAAAATAAACTTGGGTAAAAGTTTTAGTAATTAAAGGCAAGAGAATTACTTAAGCAGAACAGAAGAAAAAATAGCAAAAACAGGCAAAGAAATGGCAACATAATAGACAAGAAAATCAGAAGACAGTTACATGAGAATGCCCAACATAATAAACCTGAGATCTTAAAGTTAACAGTGAAAGTACAAATCACATATGAATTACCAGAAATAATAATAAAATTGGCCCTCTCAATAGCAATATTAACATTTGTCAGAAACCAAGGCACAAATGTTATCAAAATTGGGAGGGAAAATAATATTCATCATAGATGAATAATTTTCATCATCAAAGGTAAAATAACTTACCTTTGTGTCAGGTAAAATAATGTGTTCAAACATGCAAACACTCAAAACTGTACTGTTCTTGCTCTATGTTTTAAGAAAACAACTCAAAAATATCTTCCAGTGAAACAAAGAAACAAATCAAGGAAAATAAGAAATGGGATCTAGAAAGTAGGAAACCCTACTCAGGAGACAAAAGAGTTACTGGTAGAGGATCTAGACTGCAAGTTGTTCAGATTCTTGGCATTTTGAACAATAATTGGACAAAACGCACAGCAAAGCAAGGAAAGAATGAAGCAACTAAAGAAGGAAAGCAGAGATTTATTGAAAATGAAAGTACATTCCACAATGTGTTAGCCTGTGGGACAGTGGCTCAATTGCCATGTATGTACCTATGCAACAATCCTGCATGTTCTTTATATGTACTCCAGAACCTAAAATGCAATAAAATATATATTAAAAAAAACAAGAAAGCCAAGCACACAACAAACAGTATATGTAATATAAAATTAAATGATGAATAAATATAAAATAATCAAATCAAATAAAAAAGTAGACAATGTTGATTAAAAAAAAAAGGGGGGCCTAGATACAGAATCTTCTAGGGTCCAAATACCCCCTAGAGGTTTCTCATTGGCCATTTGGTGTTCATCTCATGTAAATGAAATGGTGGCCAGCAGTCAGTCTGGTTGTGGAAAACGGCCAACCAGCGGCTGAAGTGAAGTTACAAAAGTCACACTCCCATGCAAACATCTGATTGGTTGTGGACAGCAACCAAACAGAGACTGAACTGAAGTTACAAAGTTGCAATTCTATGCAAACCAGCAAAAAGCAACCAATCAGAGGTTCTTTCAATTTCCCATCTGCTGTAGCAGAAAAGGTGGGAATTTGCAAAGGGAGTAGTCGCTGGTCCTTTTGTTACTTAGGCATGGAAAGTTATGGTTTTCCTTTCAATTTAGTTCAGGAGGTCAGCATGAAATGGCCTTAGGTTCCTTGCCTCCAGACCATATTCTCCTGCCTTAAAAGGAGTTTCCAAAATGGAAAGAAGGTGCCCCAGACCTGGAGTAGGGCCATTCCAGGTTGCAGGAGGACATATCTTCCTGTACAGAGGGTTCCAGAAAGAGAACTTTAGGAAAAAATAATTGACCAGATGAGATATAAAAGTGATTCTCAGAGTTGCTGAAAGATGTGAAGACTTAATCAGAAAATCAGTGAAATATGTACCTTATGAATTCTAAGAAAAACTGTAATAAATGATATGTAACTGTAACATACAAGGCTCAGCAGTGGGAAACCTTTATGTAGTTAAAATAATGAAAACACTGCACATGTGTTTTTTTTTTTTAATTTTTGAGATGGAGTTTTGCTCTTATTGCCCAGGTTGGAGTACAGAGGCATGATCTCGGCTCACTGCAAACTTCACCTCCTGGGTCCAAGTGATTCTCCTGCCTTGGCCACCTGAGTAGCTGGGATTACAGGAGAGCACCACCACACACAGCTAATTTTTATATCTTTAGAAGAGACAGGGTTTCACCATGTTGGCTAAGCTGGTCTCAAACTCCTGACTTCAAATGACCCACCCACCTCGGCCTTCTACAGTGGAGGGATTATGCCTATCTGGTCTGCTGACCTATTGTTACCACCTCTATTGCACCCACCCCGATCCAGCCCAAAATCTCCTTAAGCTGATAAACAACTTCAGCAAAGTCTCAGGATACAAAATCAGTGTGCAGAAATCACAAGCATTCCTATACACCAATAACAGACAAGCAGAGGGCCAAATCATGAGCGAATTCCCATTCACAATTGCTACAAAGAGAATAAAATATCTAGGAATACAACTAACAAAGGATGTGAAGGACCTCTTCAAGGAGAACTACAAACCACTGCTCAAGGAAATAAGAGAGGACACAAACAGATGGGAAAACATTCCATGCTCATGGCTAGGAAGAATCAATATCATGAAAAGGGCCATACTACCCAAAGTATTTTATAGATTCAATGCTATCCCCATCAAGCTACCATTGAGTTTCTTCACAGAACTGGAAAAAAAACAGTTTAAACTTCATATGAAACCAAAAGAGAGGCCGCATAGCCAAGACAATCCTAAGCAAAAAGAACAAAGCTGGAGGTGTCACACTATCTGACTTCAAACTATACTACAAGGCTACTCTAATCAAAACAGCATGATACTGGTACCAAAACAGAGATATAGACCAATGGAACAGAACAGAGGCCTTGGAAGAAACATCACACATCTACAACCATCTGATCTTCGACAAACCTGACAAAAACAAGTAATGGGGAAAAGATTCCCTGTTAATAAATGGTGTTGAAAAGCTGGGTAGCCATCTGCAGAAAGCTGAAAATGGACCCCTTCCTTGTACCCTACACTAAAATTAACTCCAGGTGGATTAAAGATTTAAACAGAAAACCTAACCTAACACCATAAAAATCCTAGAAGAAAACCTGGGCAAAACCATTCAGGAAATAGGCATAGGCAAGAACTTCATGACTAAAACACCAAAGCCATGGGAATAAAAGCCAAAATAGACAAATGGGATCTAATTAAACTTAAGAGTTTCTGCACAGCAAAAGAAACAGTCATTAGAGTGAACCGGCAACCAACAGAATGGGAAAAAAACTTGCAATCTACCCATCTGACAAAGGCCTAATATCCAGAATCTACAAAGAACTTAAGCAGATTTACAAGAAACAAACAAACAAACCCATTCAAAAGTGGGCAAAGGATATGAACAGAAACTTTTCAAAAGAAGACATTTATGAAGCCAACAAACATATGAAAAAATGTTCATCATCACTGGTCATCAGAGAAATGCAAATCAAATCTACATTGAGATACCATCTCACATCAGTTAGAATGGCAATCATTAAAAACTCAGGAGACAATAGATACTGGAGAGGCTGTGGAGAAAAAGGAACAACACTTTTACACTGTTGGGGAGAGTGTAAATTAGTTCAACCATTGTGGAAGACAGTGTGGCGATTCCTCAAGGATCTAGAAACAGAAATTCCATTTGACCCAGCAATCCCATTACTGAGTATATACCCAAAGGATTATAAATCGTTCTATTATAAAGACACATGCACAAGTATGTTCGTTGCAGCACTGTTTACAATAGCAAAGACATGGAACCAACCCAAATGCCCATCAATGATAGACTGGGCAAAGAAAATTTGGCACATATACACCATGGAATACTATGCAACCATAAAAAAGATGAGTTCATGTTCCTTGTAGGGACATGGATGAATCTGGAAACCATCATTCTCAGCAAACTGACACAAGAACAGAAAACCAAATACCGCATGTTCTTGCTCATAGGCAGGTGTTGAACAATGAGAACACATAAGAACAGGGAGGGGAGCATCACACACTGGGATGTGTTGGGGGTTGGTTAAGGGAGGGACAGCAGGGGGCAGGGAGGTTGGGGAGGGATAAAAAGGGGAGAAATTCCAGATATAGGTGATTGGGGATGGAGGCAGCAAATCACCCTGCCATGTATGTACCTGTACAACAATCCTGCATGATCTGCACATGTACCCCAGAACCTAAAGTACAATAAAAAATAAAAATAAAAAATAAACACCAGAATTGCACTTTGACCTTGTCCTCAAACTGTTTTTGTTTTGTTTTGTTTTTTGATAAAAGAGTTTAAGCTTGAAAGTGATGAATTAATGAGAATAAGTAAATACCACGTTCCATATTTGCTCAGTTGAAGGTAATCATGGGAAGGAAAGGCTGTCTCTAAAACTATTCTGTCAGCTCTAAAAGGCCCGTTTTGATCCAGGGAGCTTCAGGGACAGCCTAAAGTTCACACTTTCACACTCTGAGGCTAGAGGGTACGCCCACAGGGACCAATGAATGATTTCCTTTTCTCTGAATCAATAAAAGAATATTAATCAAGTTGTCTTAAAATTGCCAGTCATGAGGGTTTACTGCTGTAAAACCTGGGATAAGTGAATTGAATTGTGATATTTACTGAATTCTTTTAATATATTGAAGCACATGGGGAATATTTACTGAATTGTAAAATAACAATCCCTTATGTTTTTTAATTCTGAAGACAACTGTGATTAATAATTTTTTCATCATTTCATATTCTGAAAATAAATTTCTTCTCATTCCTACCTTCTTTGGTAACATTAACAAGAACCTATTTAGAACACTAGGTAAGAACCAAGCATTGACAGATTTTTTTTTTTAACTGTCACCCAGGCTGGTGTGCAGTGGTATGATCTCAACCTCCTGGACTTAGGCAATCCTCTCGCTTCAGCCCCCCCAAGTAGCTGGGACCTACAGGTGTACGCCACCCAGCTAATTTTTGTATTTTTTTATAGAGACAGCGTCTCACTATGTTGCCCAGGCTGGTCTCAAACTCCTGAGCTCAAGCGATCCACCTGCCTCAGCTCCCAAAGTGCTAGCATTACAGGCATGAGTCACCACACCCAGCCAAGAGAGATTTTAGTTAACCAGGAAGCAAAGGCTGGAACCTTTAGTCACACAAAGCAAGATCTGAACCCAGACCTCAAGCTGGGAGAGCGTGGTGTTGATGTTCATATCCTAAGTCATTGACTATTCCAGAGGCTTCAGTAGAAAGAGACTGAGTTGTAACTGAAGAGACCAATTCATCAGATGCTGTGGAGAACACCAGTCCACATGCACTAAATAAGGGAAGTTGACAAGGATAGTGTCCTTGAGGTGAGAGTGGTGCTGGTGCAGGTAGTGGTTAGACTTGGAGGGTGGAAATTGATCAAAGCCATCTGATTACGAGCGGGAGGTCTTCTGAATACTCTCGTTGGGAGATTTGGATGTCCCCATTGGAAAAAAGCTTCAGAATTAACTACATTCTGAAACAGTAGAGTCTGGTTTGGCTGTAGCAAATGCATGCAGTAATATGCGAAGTTAGGAGAGATGCTGAAAAGGACCCTTATGATTGCAAGTTCCTGACTCTGGTCAGAGGCCTGTTTGAGGCACACAGTCTTAGAAAAACATTGCCTTTCCTGACCTAAGCACCCCCTAGTAAGGATTCCAATGCCATATCCGAGTTATTTATTCCCTTTAACTGAAGATGAGTTTTGTCTCTTCAAATTATTTGGAAAGAGGTATAAGAATCTCAGATTCATCATCAAGTTAAGAAAGGGTCAGATGCAATAACTAAAAATAACAGTGTGTAAACATATAACTGGAAGCTTACTCCACTTCTAAATTAGCCTTTTAAAAATGCAGACAATAAATTAACATAGTGGAATGGCTCTGAAGATTCTCTGATTTAAATAATGTTTTGTGTTTCTCTTCTGCTTGGATGTGCCTTCTTCAAAATGCCAGCCAGACCTAAGATTCTAGTTCTTAAGGATGTAAGGAAGGCAGGGAAGTGTTGTTGAGACTATACCCTGCCATGTGGCATGCAGAACAGTGCCCCAATTCTGAATGCTTCAACATGGTTTAGTTTCTAAGTCTCATGTTTGGACTTAATTTTGCTTGTAATTAAAATTAAACAAACAACAATGACTTTTGCCTTAGACAGAGCCACCCTCTTTTTTAGCAGGTAAGGTAGTTGCTCATGAGTTCAAACAGGAGTAGCATACAGACGTGGTTGCTTTCAGAATTTTCAGCATATAAAAAGCACTGAAATGGCTCAGATGTGAACAGAAGTGAATTTAAGAATTACATGGGCTTTCCTTTTGGTCAAAAAATGTCGTAAGTACCAATGGAGGCCAAGAATGTCAGTAGGTTTGAAGAAAGAGTTAAGCCAATAGCATTGGAAATTCCTTAAGGTACTGCAACTCTTATCAACCTCAAAAGCTGATGC
This sequence comes from Plecturocebus donacophilus, assembly GCA_004027715.1. Lineage (NCBI taxonomy): Eukaryota > Metazoa > Chordata > Mammalia > Primates > Pitheciidae > Plecturocebus > Plecturocebus donacophilus. The sequence goes on along the minus strand of PVKP010008619.1, from coordinate 56,010 downwards.
CCCACAAGAGCTAGTAGTCTTGGTGTACAAAGGCTCTTCTTGGTAAGGATTCAAAGAGACCAGGATAAGCTTTAAGGCTATTAATTAAAAGAGTACAATGTGGTGACTTGTGATGAAAATCACGATCTTATTTTTACGTTACAAATGGGAGACATCATTGCACGAAATGCTATGCTTTGACTGACTGGCACATCAATACCAATTATTCAGGCAATAGACACATAGCACTGAAGTCTGCAAAAATACTATGTATCTTTTTTATTTTCTTGGTTCCTTGCTGATGTTTTGTAGCTCTGTTACAGCACAGTTTTATTTTTGTGTTTTATGATTGCAATTTTGTGAGAGCAATGTGTTTTAAAACAGTAGATATCCTTAGTTAAGTTTGGATTCTTAGGATTTACTTAATTTTCTACTTTCTTCAGCTAAGGACACAAATCCCTTTGTTCAATGACGTCTTAACACAAATATGTCTGAATCACACAGAACTATCCTTTATTTTGCTTGTTTGATTGACAACTTCATTTTGTTTGTTGGTTTTGCTTTCCAATTTATCTGGTCCTTATCAAGAGGTATTAGTTGTTAACTAAAAATAAGATCACTGGATGCAATTCTCAATGATAAAATCTCCAAAATGGAATTCTCAATGATAAAACCTCCAAAATGGGACTGTTAGATATTTAGCAGGTCTTCATTCCATAAGATGAAATAGCATTAGACAAGCTAATTGAAGGGGAAATCACCATGAAGGAATTATATAACCTTATCAAAATTTATCCTAGAATCTTGTTCTTGAGAGGCTTTGTTGTCTATTTCAGGAGTTCCCAACCCCTAGGCCACAGACCAGTGCAGGTCCGTGATGGCATGTTAAGAACTGGACCGCACAGCAGGAGATGAGCATTGGTCAAGCAAGCAAAGCTTCATCTGTATTTACAGCCACTCCCCATTGCTTGCATTATCACCTGTGCTCCGCCTCCTGACGGATCAGCAGTGGCATTAGATTCTTATAAGAGTGCAAACCCTACTATGAACTACACACAAAAGGGATCTAGCTTGCACGCTCCTTATGATAATTTAATGCCTGATGATCTGTCACTGTCTCCCACCACCCCTAGATGGGACCATCTAGTTGCAGGAAAACAAGCTAGGGCTCCCACTGATTCTACATTATGGTGAGTTGTACCACTGCTTTATTATATATTACAATGTAGTAATAATAGAAATAAAGTACACAATTACTATAATGTACTTGAATCATCACCAAACCATCCCCAACACCTGGTCTGTAGAAAAACTGTCTTTCACGAAACTAGTCCCTGGTACCAAAATGACTGGGGATCTCTGACCTTATTTCCATAGACATCCTTAGGTCAAATAGACTTCCAAACAATCTAGAAAGCTAAACTGGTCTCCATTTTCAATTTGTCCTTCTTAGCCATCTCTACTGGGCAGTGTGTATATGTATAATTGCAGAGCAAAGAGCTCCTGATATACCTAAGGGTAACTGTATTTGATATGTATTCTCTCTCAAGAAAATATTAGCTTTGAAGCCTGATATGGGTTTCCTTTTTAAATTTTTTATTAGTTTTTAAATTAGTGTGGGTACAGAGTAGGTATATATATTTATGAGGTAAATGAGATGTTTTCATACAGCCATGCAATGTGAAGTAAGCACATCATGGAAATGGGATATCCATCCCCTCAAGCATTTATCCTTCGAGTTATAAACAATCCAATCACATTCTTTATTTTCAAATATATATTTACCATTGACTTTGAGCCATACATGAGGGTAAAATGGCTTTAACTTTGAAGATTAGGTGAGCAAAGAGACAAAGAACCAAATTATTGCTAAAGATTCCATTTCCCTTTTTAAACTCCTTTCTATTTGTTTTCTCAGTCTTCCTTGCACATGCAAGCTCATGCTTTATGCTATTTCTGTTTAAGTAGGAAAACCTTTGGCCTCTTCTACCTTGTAAAAGAAAATATTACTCCTCACGCTGTGACTCTCTAGAGTTACCATTCATTTTATCTGACATCCCAATTGCTCAAACATGTGTTTGCTCTAAATGCCTTCATTTCTAAGTGTCAGAACTCTAGTTCCATAGCAAGGTTTCCACTGCCCTTACTTTACCAAAATGGTATTAACAAGGTTGACTGTGGCATACAAACTATCAAATATAGTGTCATTTTTTTTCCGGGCCTTTTCATCATTCAATATTTGTATGTAACTTCTTGGAATTATCTTCTTCTGTTCCAACAATGCACTGTTTTATGTCTTTGGAACCTGGCCATTTCTGTTTTAGTTTTTCTCCTCCTTTCAAATTCTAAGGTTCAGCTCAACATAATCTTTTCTTCATTAAAACTAAATTTATCATCAAGTTATCCATTATCCCAATACCCATAATTCTTTATTCAAATTATTCCTAAATATAATTTTTTCATACAGTGGGAATAAGGAATTCCTTGATTTCATTTTCCTTAATCTACTACTTCACATTGAATTGATCTCCAAGTTCTGATGATTTTTTTCTGTATACTGTTTCTCATAGCTTTTTCTTATTTTTCACTATTAGTGTTTGTTCCATAGTTTATTACATCATAGAGCAATAAAACTTACAACTTTCATGTTCCACATATGCTGACATTTTGATCATGTTAAAATTATTATTGATTTCTGTAGTTATGAAAATTCCTTCTCATCTATTAAATGTCCTTATAATGCAATGTAAATTGTTTAATTGTTATTCAATAAATAATTATTTACTGAGTGTATATTAAATGTCCTACCTGGGCATAATGGTAACTTATGTATAATAATTGCAACCCTAACTTTGGATATAGAAACTAAGACATAATTCCTCAGCATGTAAATACAGGTGTCTAGTGACTCATTATGGCACTTGTTATCGGTGCTAACTATTATAACAATTACCTTTGATGGTTTCACATTGGATATGATCCAACATCTTATGGGAACAATTATAAAAGGTGGTTTCCAGGAACAGCAGGAGGAAGAAGCCATGGATTTATGAAGTTCTCTGGTTAGACAAGCTTTGCCCAGTCATCATCTCCTAGGTAGTTTTCCTTTTTAAATAATCTTAGTTTCAAGTAGGAAAAAAATGTGCTTTTCTCTCTCTTGCCATGGACAATGATTGCCTCTGTCTTTCCAAAATAGATATCCACTTCCTCTGCAATGTTTTATATTAACTATTTGAAATTAAACAAAAGTTTTATGTCTAATGTTCTTGTATATAACAGCAAAAGGGAAATGAATTTTTAATGTATTGTTTAAGATGAATAAACTTTGATTTATGAGGATTGTTAGAGAAGAAATACACATTACATCTGATAACTCAAACTAGACTTAGTAGCTTATAGTAGACTTTATAAATCATTAATTCATATACAAAATGTATTTTCCGGCAGTGCATAATTGCTACTCTTAAATTTAAAAATAATATACCAGAATTTTGTTTTTCCCCACAGAAAAAGAAAAGCATACTAGCAAAACATGTTCCTTTAATGTAGAATTCATAAAAATTGGCATGTCTGTTGTGTATTTCCTAAATACCAAATCAAAGTTACCAGTAAGTATTTAAGAAGTATAATGAGGTCTGGATTTTGTATTGTTTTGAAAAAAGAGTTAGTTGACAGTAACAATTAATGTGAATTGTTATGTTACACAATGCTTTAAGAAGAGGTCAACAAACTGTTTTTCTGTAAAAGGCCAGCTAATAAATATTTCAGGTTTTGTGGGTTACCCAGTCGATTGCAACTACTCAAATATAGTTGCCATTTTAATAGAAAAGCAGCCATATTTAATATGTAAGCAAATGAATATGGTTGTGTTCCAATAAAACTTTATTTATAAAAATAGGAGGTGGACAGGATTTGGCCTATAGACCATATCTGCTGAGCCCTCATCAAAGTACTTTACTTCTGGAATTTTGTTTAATGTAATTGTCTTAACACCTGCAGAAGGTAGAAACTGTTCACTTAAATTAATTTTATCATTAAAACAGATTATTATCATAAAATGTCTGAAAAGCACAGAATGATATAAATCAAGTGATATTCGATTCAACTATGTAGGTGTTATTTATTATCCTAATTTTACACATAAAGAGACTGAGGCTCAGAAACAGATAATTTGCTCAAATTGCATGGCTCATAAGGGAAAAAGAGCCAGGATTCACATTCTGACTTTCAGTAGTGGGAACAAGAACAACAGACAATACAATATTAGATAAAGACTTGGGTGTTCAAGACTGTAAATCAACACATAAACAGAATAAGAAATGAGGTAGAACTTAAAAGAAATTCACAGGATCTGGAAACTTGGTAAGATGGTACATATCTGATGGAATCAAAATAGAACTGGAGATTCTCAGAGCAAACTGAAAATACTGTAATAATTTTTACTTAGGTTCGTTTAGCTAAACCAGAATGGTCAGGGAATTATTTCCCAAAGTATCTTCTTTCTTATTTTTAGTGCATAACTGAATGCAGAGTAAAGAAGAAAATATTTACTTCTTCCCTCACTCCCAGCTACTGCAATTGGGTCCTATTAGTAATGAGTTCACTGAAAGTGTCTCCATAAATAGAATTAAATGGAAAGTTAAGGAGTTATCTGCTCTAGAACACTGAGCAAGTCTTTTAATTCCTTTGTGACCTCAAAAATAAAACAAAGGAGTTTCAGATAAATCATCCTAGAGATGCTGTTTGGCTTAAAATATTTCTAATTATAAATTTTTAAGGCAGGAAATTTAGATCTACCTCACATTTAAAAGTATGTGGGACATTTCAGATAAAAAATTTTTTAAATGCTACCTGAATGATGTCATCATTTAATACTTCATATTATTTCACTATTAAGCCTTAAGAAACAATATAAGTATAAAATAATATGTTCAGCCATATTTTTCTCCAAATAATGCTTACCCCCTCTTACATTCCCCACCTCATTCTGAGACTCCAATTACGGGTTATTTAATACATTATAAGTATGTCCCATATGTCTTCTATGTGATTTTCTGTTATTTTTTCTTTTTCTCTATGCTTCAGTTTATACATTTCACATTGATCTGCTGTCCAGTTCAGAACTCTTGTCATCTGTGTCTAATCCATTGTTAACCTATCAGTTGAGTCTTTAACTTCATAGGTCACATTTTTTTAGACTGTTGTTCTAAATCTATTTATAGATTCTAATTTTCCACTAAAATTCTTTAAGTCAATATTTTTTCCTTTTCTTCTTTTTCTTTTGTAGATTAATCTTAAGTATATTAAGTTCTTATCTGCTAACCTGAAAATCAGAATCAGCTGATTGGTCTGCTTGTATTTTTGTTTGTTTCTTTATTATATTGGCAAATGCTGTTGGTCTGCTTGTATTTTTGTTTGTTTCTTTGTGATATTGGTAAATGCTCCTATTGCACAAATAGAATAATTATTAACTATAGCCTGTTCATTTATTATTTAAAAAAATGCAAGCATTAGATGATGCAGCTTTCACCAGAGGATGTTTGGAAATTGATCACCTTAATCTAATCAAGGCCTGAGCATGGGTGCGATTGGTTGCAGTCCTTAGGACTCAGTCTCCCTCTGGCTTACCCTTGATCCTTAACACTTGGGCCTTTGAAGATTTTGGTTGAGAGTTTGGGGAAAGTGTCTGTGTCTCCAGCACTCCAAGATTGTAGCAGTTTTTCTATGTTTTCCAAGATCTTTTGCTTTAGTCTCTTGCTGCAGGAAGCTTCAGAACATGAGGCATGTCTTTGGGAGAAAACCAATTCTGTATTTTAGACCCCATTAAGTCTGATTTTGTCACTCTGTCTTTGCACAACTACTAAAACCCCCATTGACTTCTTATTCCCCAGAAAATGTCTAATGCCTGGCTGAAGCCAGTATTCTCTACTTCTGCCATTTCTGAATGGGCAAATGCAACCTGGAAAAGGCCAGTGCACATCCTCATTCACCTTTGAACAGCTCTATTCTCTCTGAAGTTTCAGTCACTTTAGTTCTCATTATTTCTTCTGTCCTCTAATTCCCTTAGAAATGCAACTTTTGTAATTTATTCAACTATACTTATTGTTTCAGTATTCTTTCAGTAAAAGTCATCGCCTACTTAGAAGCAGAAGCAGTTTTTCAATCAGATAAAGATATTTTTCAAAATTTTACAAGTATACATCATGCTTAATGCCAAAGTTTCAAAAACTTACCTCCTGAGATTTCAAAAACTAAACTAGTATGTCATTTATCATCACATCTCTTCAGTATCATATTGGAGGACTTTGACAGTGTAATCAGGCAATATACGCAAATGCCCATTAAAATATGTAAGAACTCTATAGCAAAAAAAGTCATTATTTTCAGAAGACATAATAGTGTACACAGAAAATTCAAATGAATCTATGTTATTACTCAAACTAATAAATAAATTTTGAAACCAACAATTAGAAAAGAAAATACCAAAAAAGGAGATAGAAGTGATCATAGATAGCTTGGCAATCTCTCTTGAGAGATGTGGAAGAGCTCTGCACAGAATACTACACACCATACTCAGAGAAATTAAAGATCTAAGTAACATAAATGAATGATGTTTATTCCTAAGTTAGAAGATTCAATACTGTAAAGAATGTATCCTACTCCAAACGTATCTATTCATTGAATACAATATCCATCAAAGTTCTGGCAGGGATTTGTTTGTATTTGTTTGTAGAAACTGACGAGCTGATTTTAAAACTTACAAGGAAATGCAAAGGGCCAATAACTTTATAGAGAATCTTAAGAAAGAAGAGAGTTGGCGGATTCATCCTGCAGGATAGAAAGACATATTAAGACTTAATACAGTGTTGTATTAGCAGAAAGAAAGAAAAAATAGACAAATGGAACGGATTAGAAAGTCCAGAAACAGATGCATATGTATAGAATCAACTTATTTACAGGAAGGTACTGTACTAGGGAAGGTGCAGTAAAGGAAATGTAGTCTTTTCAATAAATTGCACAGGATCACTTATATATTTATGTTCTATTTTTATGTAGATAAATGAACACGAAAATGTTTTCACCTTACAGTTTAAAAATGCTAAAAATTTCAATAAGATAATATAAATTATGATCCTGGAGTTGTACAAGTATTTCTTAAATAGAAAAGGGAAAGCACTAACCATGAAAGAGAGAATTGTGAGATTAGACTTTTAAAATTAAGTTCTTCTCTTAATTAAAACTCAATATTAAAGTAAACATGGAAGTCATAGGTTGAGAGAACATATATCTATATATGAATAACATAAAATATACGATATGTAGGTAACATACTTCTTATACATTATTTCATTTAAGAATTTTAAAAAACTAATTTTTAAAAAAAGTAAAAATATTAAAATATTCAATTTTTTTAAAAAGGTAAAAATATTTTAAAAAATTTTTTAAAAAGTAAAAGTGTTCACTTCACTAAAAATGAACAGAAACCACATAAAAAGATGTCAATACACTTATAAAAGACGTATATTATTAGTTGTTAGGAAAATAAAAACGCAATTTTAATTAAGCCACAAAAGCAATAATTAAAAATAAGTGACAATGTGTTATACCGTCAAGATAGCATAGCAACTACAATTTTCATACACTGCTGGTAGAATTTAAAAACTAGTACAGCCAATTTGGCAAAATTGATAGTCTAATGAATTATGAACATGTTCATACTCTAAGATCTAGAGGTTCTATTTACATATATAACACACATAAGCTCCAAATGATGTCTAAAAATGGTTGTAGCAAATTATTCACAATGTCATGAAACTGAAAACAATGCACGTGCTCATCTATAGTAAAATAGATAAACTGTGATGTATTCATACAATAGAATATCATACAGGGATGAGAATGCTATAGTAATGTTACATGTAACATAGATGAATCTCACAGGCATTATGTTGGGGAAAAGAAGCCAGAAACAAAAAATGTATGTGCTATAAGATTTTATTTATATAAATTTCAAATAAAAGAATAAACTAATCTCTTATGACAGAAGTCAAAATAATAGTCACCTTAGTGAGGGAGAGGGTGAGAAAGAAGGACTCTGGGGTATTGAGAATATTCTCTATTTTTATTTTAGTGGTTAAAGAAGATGCTCATTTAGTAAAATGTATCAAGCTGTAATTTAAGATCTGTTCATTTTATTTATGTGTCATATTTTAATAACAAGAATTTACTAAAAGATGAGCTAGAAAGAGAATGAGTTGTATCCCTATCACAGATCCAGTGTGAAGTAGAATTAATGGACTTAGCATGCACTGTGACATTAACAGAAGTGACTCAGATTCACCTGACTACAATCAACTCAAGAATAGATATGTACAAAAGAAATCATGCAAATTATTATAAAAATGTTACCTGACAGCAAGCAACTACGTGATAGCTTTCTTTGTTCCTTTTTCAATAAATGCAGCCTGAATATGTAAAATAAAAATCTATTTACTTTTAAATACATGAAATTTGTACTCATTTACTAAACAAAGGATTAAATTGATAAGGAAAAATACTAGAAAAGATCGAGTCATTTTCTTAAACATGTGATTGAGTGTTCTGTGTTAGTGAGAAAGAGGAAACCAAAAAAGAAAAAGAAACAGATCATTCAACAATTTTTTTCAGTGATACATATTTATCAAAGACAAGTACAACTATATGAATATAAATTATTAAATTTTACAATACAGATGTTTTTACTGAGCACAAGTAGACTATATCCTTAAATTAATGCAGATGAAATAAGTGATGGCACATGAAATTAGCAGAACCCTTTATATTCTTTTTTTCTGTAAAATCAAGTGGTTGTGGAAGTTTACCATTACTTTATGTTCACTGGGTGTCTAAATAATGAAAGTTCACTCTTTCTAAAATGCTAGTTAGTGTATTTGGTTTGTTTTTAATATTATATTATCATATTCATAATATTTTCTTTAGTCAAAACTGAATTTTTTTAGTGTATTTCTCATCACTTTGACTTAAAAACAATTAATTTTAAAGTGATGACTGTAACACTCTAGGAGATCAAGCTTTTCTGGAACTGCCTGTTCCAAAATTCCATATTAATTTGATAAAAATGAAGTCACATTCTGTCTTCTCTTTTTTCTAATTAATGGCTAAGTAATGGATTTTAAATCAGCATAATTAGTTGCAAGGTTTTTACTGTCTTACCAAGTCTTTATCCCAAGTTAGCTATCAAATGCCTGTTTAATAACTTTTTATTTTGTCTGTGGGTAAAGTATATTGCTCAAATTTTGGAAAAGTCTTCTAGCTTTTCTAATAACATTTATGCACTCCATGGAGACCCGGTAAGACCCAATAGGTAAATATCTTTTAAAATGGATTATTTCGTGTTCTTTTATAAAATATCCAACAGCTTTTGCTCCCGACCTACTGGGTAAACTCTGTGTATCAGAAACTTAGAAAGATTCAAGTGGAGACATGAAAAAGTGGACTTTATGGCTGGACACTATGGCTCTGTTAGTAAAACTTTGCTTTTTATTCCATTTCCCACCAAAAAAGAGAGTGAGATATAAACATTTCTGCTTAACAGAGTTCTGAGCATGATCATGTTATGTCTTAGCTAAATGGAGCATGAACATCTGAAAAATAATTAAGTCACGAAAGCATCCACCACTTCTTTTTTTAAAAAAAAATGAAAAACTATTCATCAAATATAACTTATTGCTCTGAAAAACGAATCAGAATATTACAACATAATTAATATAACTACTCCTATTTTTCCTTTTCAAAAAGTAAAGACATGTCTACAGGATTTTCAAGTTTTTGAAAAAAAAAAAAGAGAAATTATCTAATTGTCACTCTTACTGAGGCAGAAATAGTTTGGGGTTAATATTACAACGAGAATCCCTTACCATACTAATCCTGGTGTAATTACTATGCATTGTATATCTGTATCAAAATACCTCATGTACCACATAAATGTGTACACTACTATGTACCCATAACAATTTTTAAAAATTGGCTTTGATTTAATAAAATGCTTCTTGATATTTGTTCAAAACAAAACAGAATAATATCATGATAAAGTCAGAAGGACAAAATAACTCAAATATAGACTCATTATGGGATATGTTCATGAATGAAATTAAGATCCATTTTTTTCCTAGGAGGTTTACATTTACAATTTGAAAGAAATAGTTTGTGCCCTGTGGTCTCTGGCATTCCATAATTCAAAGTTTGAAAAGAAATTTGACTTTAGACAGGTAAGGAAGTAACAGGCCATTGCGACAGAAAAGTGAGAGCAAATTTACGTTTCCCTAGGGGAGCAATATTATGCATATAAACACCTACCCACTAACACACAAGATCCAGTAAAACTGGAGATCAGTGGGAGCACAATTGTTCTTTTCTTTTTTAAATTATACTTTAAGTTCTGGGATACATGTACAGAACGTGCAGGTTTGTTACATAGGTATACACATGCGATGGTGGTTTGCTGCACCACCAACCCAAGGGATTATAAATCATTCTACTATAAAGACACATGCACACATATGTGTACTGCAGCACTATTCACAATAGCAGAGACTTGGAACCAATCCAAATGCCCATCAATGATAGACTGGATAAAAAATACGTGGCACATATTCACCATAGAATACTATGCAGCCCTAAAAAAGGCTGAGTTCATGTCCTTGGCAGGAACATGGATAAAGCTGGAAACTATCATTCTCAAGAAACTAAACTGGAACAGAAAACCAAACACCACATGTTCTCACTCATAAGTGGGAGCTGAACAATGAGAATGCATAATTGTTTAAGGGTCCTATTTTATCTAAAAGTTTACCTTCTTACTCTTCAGTTCCCATCCTAAATTAAGCCCAGCCATAGTTCCTGGTCCACAGAGTTACTATGGAGGTGTGAACAATTTAACCCAATAATGCTCAATAATATTATTCTGTTGTTTTATTCTTTTAACTTGGGCTTTAATGTCTAAATAACATAAAGATTCTGAGCTTAGAATAATTATGATTAGCCATATAATGCCTTAAAAGTGTTCCTTGATTGAATCTACATTCTCAAAATTTAATGTTCCAAGACTATCTAGTATAATAATTTCACAGAGTGAATCATTTTTTGTTAAACTTTTTCTGGCAGGCAGCCTATAAGATGATCCCTAGTGATCTCTGCCTTATGGTATCTGTGCCTTGTTTAATCACTCCACCTCACTGTACCTGGTAACTCATTTCTAATAAATAGAATACTACAAACGTGATGGGATGTCATATCCAAGTGTAGGTTATAAAATGACTGTGGCTTCTGTCTTGTCGCTTCCTCTCATTTGCTGCCTCTTAAGTCTTTCTAGGTGGTGGAGCCATTTGATGTTTTGTGTGCTTTGTGTGGCCCACGAGAGTAAGCTTGCAAGCTGATCCTTCCCTGGTTAAGCTTTCAGATGACTGCAGCCTTGGCTGTCAATCTCATTGCAACTTTATGAGAGACTTGGAGCTAGAGATACCCAACAAAGCCATATCCATGGAAGCTGTGATATAATAAATAACTATTATTTCAGGCCACTAAAACTGGGAGTAATTTGTTATACAGTAAAACAAATGCAGTCTTTTAAAATATTGTTGTTAAAGCTCTTTCATTGAGAATTTGTTATATAAATAACAATAAGTGCCTATGAATTCATGGATTCCTAAAATACCATGAAATGTACCCATTCTTACCCCTTTTACTCTATTTACTTTCATTATCCATGGGTTTATTTTGTACTGTAATATTTATTTCGGAGTACAATTTGATGGTACAATTAAATCTCCTAATTTTTGACAACCACTCTATTTTTAATAAATGCTCAACACAAGGCACTCCTCATATAATCTCAATAAGGTTATTTAAAATAAGTATTTTTAAATAAGTTATTTAAAATAAGTAATAAGTTATTTAAAATAAGTTATTTAAATAAAATAAGTTATTTAAAATAAGTTATTTAAAATAAGTATTTTAAATAAGTTATTTAAAATAAGTAACAATATACCAACAAATTATGTTATATACTACCAGGATAAATATAAATTTAAAAAAGAAAACTAATTCTAATTCCTAATGCTTCCTGTTTATCCCATCACTGCTCAAAGAAATAATAATATAATAATTTTGTTCTTGCTTTATTATCTGGAGAAACAGTAATGCCCACTGAATTGCAGTCAAGTAATAGAAACTTGAACTCGGGAATGGCCATCAAGCCTTCTTGTTTATTATTGTCTGTACTTTTCATTTTTGGATGATGGATTGGTTCAAGAAATGTGTATTTTGTGAAAAGAACCAGACTTCTCCCTGGGTTGTGTTCCTTTCTGACTACTGCTTTCAAATACAATTCTGTGCTATATTTAATCCAATGAACAAACATATTTTTGTTAAGGCCTATAAGGCTAAACTTGCTCCTTAACACAACAGGTTCAAGCACACTATTTTACATACATTTTATCTAATAATTACACGTAAAAATAATATTTAGTATCAATAAGATATTGATAGTGACAGGAGGCAGCCAAATACCTAGGTAGATAGAGGTGGGTACCCAGTGAAATCCCACCACCAAGCTGAAGACCGTTTAAAGCCTGAAAGCCAAAACACAAGTTAAATCCTTGGACTGGATTGAAAATTTGTCTTCCTGCTTGGCATGCTTTCCTCTGATTGAAGCCCACCCTTTACCTATTTTACCCATACCTACACTTTCCTAATTGGTTTTCTACACTGTTGTGCCCACCTTTGAATGATGCTTTTTACTTTAACCTCTTTTGCATACTCACAAGCCAATCAGCACTCACTCCCCATCCTGTGCCTATAAAGGCCCTGGACTCAGTCAGTAGAGGGGAAGATGACCTAACTCCAGTGAAGAGATAACCTGACTTTGGGGAAGATGGCCTGCCCTTCCTATCCCCCCTCTCCCCTGAGGGCTGTTTTCACTGCTCAATAAAATTCTCCACCTTCACCATCCTTCAACTATCTATCTGACCTCATCCTTCTTGGACACCAGAAAAGAGCTACGGACCCACTGAGTGTGGGTACCCAGAAAGGCTGTCACACCAGCCCTTTGCCCTTGCCAATGGAGGGTTATCGCCCCACACAATGAGGAAAGGGGCCAGTTAAGCTGCTAACACATTGCCATCCATGAACAGTGGAACTAAAGGCACATTGTAACACCCGCTCTGGGACCCTCAGCTGGGTGCCGCTACATTCCCCTTGAGGTGACACACCTGGTCTGGCCACAGGCCCTGCATGGAGCTCATTTCTGTATAGGTGCCGGTATAGCCAGCTGAATTCCACACTGGCTCTCTCACATGCTCCCTCCTGCAAGGGGTTGAATGCCAGGAGCCGAATAGAGGGTGTACTCCTGCAGTGAGTCTGGCAAAGGGCTCAAGAAAAATCCTGCATCAATGTTACTACATATTTTTCTAAAAGTCAAAGGCTACAGGAAAGGCAAGTAAGCCTTCTAGGATTAGTCATCAGGAAAATCAAGTCATGTAAACTTTTACATTTAAGTTATGTCCACCACACTCCCTTCTAACTAATGGCCAATGATAAACTGAATTTTTAAGATTATGTAACAGTGTTTTTTCTAGAAAACAAAGGTTCGAGGCTTCCAACTGCTCTTTCCTCCAAAACTCTAATTAAATAGATCAAAAATAGGCAAAAAAAAAAAAAAAAGAAAGAAAAGTTTACAAAGGTGAAAATGGTAGGGCTGGCTTATAAGTTTGTATTTTAAATTCTTGATACAGGAATATATATTTATAGCCAAATATGTTTTTCCAATTGTCTTTGACTTCCATTTGCAATTCACAGTAAAAGTAATATCAAAATGATTTCCACAATATTTTATTTGATCTTTGGCATGAGATTAAAGCACAGAGATCAAATTTTCCCCAAATAAAATTTGATCCTGATAATAAATACCTAAAATATAATTTATATGAAAAACAAAATTTATTCAACAACTTTACAGTAAAATACAAGAACCTACTCTAATTATTTTATTCATATTGTATGCGTTTTTTTCCTTTGCTGAAATTTGATAACAGAAGAATTGGGAGGATTTTGTTAACTTTCTGATACAATTGGATCACATAACAAAGAGGTCTTCCAGTAAAGCAGGTAAGATTTATTGGAGATTGATATGCCCATGGAATGTTAGGGATAAAAAATTAGGAAGAAATAAAAAATGATTCATTCGTCTTTGTTCCTGTCTTCAAAACTATATATTTGTCAAGACTCACATATATATATATATATGTGTGGTATTCATATATATGTATATATTATAAATCTATATATATACTACATTTATCATATATAGTCACTTTTAGCTGAATACACAGGTTCATCTCTAAGAGTGCAGGGTGGGGAGAAGATGAGGATGTAAGTGTCAAATCAGATGTTTGAGATCTAAAAGTAGATAGTTGAAGAAGATTACATGATCCCTTGGGCAGATTTTAATCTGCATTAAATATGTGAAATGTAAAAAAAGGGTGTTGTTTTTATTTCAAGTGGCAGACAGGGTATATGCTACATATTTCAAAATAAAGAAGGAGATATCTGTGATAACTGTCTATTTCACTAAGATCCATTTAAGAAGTTTGGAGAAAGAAACCACAGCACAGGATAAATTTAGGAAAGCAAAGATGCTAAGAGAAGTCAGGAGGAATGAGACCCAGGACCAATGAAAGAACATAAAGCTATTAAAGAGTTTGGGATAAGTGTTAGGCATTGTCACTGCCTCGGAGAAGGTGGTTTTAGGGAGATTCCCACCTAAGGGGAGCTAGTGCTCTCAGTAGAGTGACACAGTCAACACAGGGAACAAAGAAAAGAGAGAGAGAGAGAGAGAGAGAGAGAGAAGAAATCAATGGCCATTTCCTCACTCACCTCCTGCCTCCTGTACCTCTCAACAGAGCTTCCCATTGTGAAACAAACTGGAACCCAAAGAGCAAGGGATGCTGTAACCTAACAGGTCAGCCAGGTGATACCCAGAGTGGAATTTAAAAAAGCAGTATATCTAGAGGGAGAAAGGGAAGAAATACAGCAAAGTGACCTGACTTGAGGAATTGATAGAAGGCTGAATGCCAGTCATGAGATGTCTAGCAGCATGTATGGTAAAAAGTAATAGTTCCATTACTGATACTCATGTATTATTAGTTATCATAATACTTTTGTGAAAAACAAAAGAAATTTTTTAAAAAGGAAAAAGAAAAAATAGGAGGAAGGGGGGACTTTTCAAATTCACTGTGTTGCATGTTTTTGACTAGGTGTTGGAAAAATCATGAATCCACAAAATGCATTTAAATCTGTTCAGTCCTTTTAGGTACTATTAATTAACTTAATGACTTTCTTAATACCATAAAGGGGAGTTTCTTATTCTCCAGTACCACAAAGAACAGTTTGTTATCTTGACAACTCTTGACTTATTGCCACCAATAGCATTTTGAAATGAGAAGACAAATCTTTTTATGTGAACTCAGGTATCTCTTATTAAAGAACCTCCATTTTAAATGGGTTTCAATAGTATGAGTACTAAATATGTTTTCTTAAATAACTTTTAATAACAAAGATGTTTGCTTCTACCAATGCAAATAGAAATTAACATTTTAAAATATCTTTCCCAATTTTTGAGCAATTAAATGGATATTTTAGTATGCATAAGCAAGAATAATCAATACATTTCATAACTGAACAAGGTAGCTCAGAATTATAGTTCATAATAATCAGTTTATATAAACTTGGAAATAAGAAACAAAATATGTGCCAGAAAAGCATAGGATTAAAACCTCACACTTCTGAAATATATTTGATTTCAAAACCAGAATATTTACATATGGGATAAATATTTGAGAAATTTTGAGTCTTAATACTTTTGATACCTCAACACCTTATGTTGACAAAATGAATATTATACACTGTTACAAAAGTTATCTAAATTGAAATTATTGGTATATGAAAATTAGGAAATATTGTAATCCCTAATGTTTCTGCTATTTCCTTATATGGAGAAAGTCTGAATGCTAAATTTTTACAAGACCTACTATCTTACTAAGGTTTTGCTTAGAATAGAAAAAAAACATTCATTGGCACTTGATAAATTCTTTCTGTCCAGCAGTAATATCTCAAGACACACACTTATCTGCTTCTTATAGTTAGTGAACATGCAGAGTTGGACTTGGCTCTGGGAATTAACACCTGTGGATCTACCAATCAGTGGTTTCTTTTTTGATCATTAGATTATTGGCAACAAGACTCATCCTCATGTCAATGTTTATTTAGAATATCATCATGGCAGTGCTGAATTCACACCATAAGTAGTCGGTAGAGAGAGAGAAAAAGGAACTAGGGGCAAGGGAGAGAGGAAGGAAAAGATTTAGATAGGACATCTAAATGTAGTAAGGTTTATTGGCTCTTCTCTTTGCTTGATTTTTGGTACTGTTTTTTCCTTGAAATCTTAAATGTCATTCATGACCAATCTGTTCTCTGATCAGTTTTTAAAGTGAATCAGTGTTTATGAAAACAGAGTACTTTGATTTGAAAAGCGTCCTCTGTATATCTGATTGTGTTATAACACTCAGGTATTAATCTGTATTGGAGCCTCTAATGGTATCAACAGTTAATCTTAAATGTGTTGGTGAACTCCATGTTTGGGTCCCCTTCCATGAGCACTTCCTTTGTGGAAGCTGGTTTTCTCTCTCCTGGATTTCTCCTCTGGAGTCCCCTTCCACACTCTCTCATGGAAGCCTGTCTTCTCCTAAACTCCATCTATCTCTAGTCCCTTCCATTCAGTGTGGAAGCTGCTTTCCTCTCCTAGACTCCATCTTTCTGAATTCTCTCACTCAGTGTGAGAGTTAGCTGTTTCTCTCTCCTTCTCCTGTTTCTCTCTCTCTTTAAATAAGCCACTTTCTACAAACAAAAAAAAAGAAGAAGAAGAAAGAAAGAAATGTGTTGTTATCCTTGCTCTTGTTTTTCCAGACTTAACATTCTTTTATTACAGAGTCAACAGAAGGAAGAGAAAGAATTCTCAGTATAAATGCACATTAAAAAATTTACAGACTCTTTTCCTGGATTATAGTTCTGATACTAACTCTGTAACTTCATCTCAATTGTACGTTTCATCTATCTTCTATCTCAAAATCCATAGATGTGCAAACACATTTTGTTGTTGCTGGTGAGGTGGTTGTACTGGATGGTAGTAAAGGATAATTTTGACATTAGGAAAAAGTATTTCTGCCTACTGCGAGGTAACTCTTTAAGTAGAGTTCCTGCTAGCTCTTTATGTACACCTAAGAGGCATCCTTACAAGCCCACATCTAGAAACTCAAGATGATGGTTGTGTTAGTCAGTTTTTGCTATAAATAGATACCTGAGATTGAAAAATTTATAAAGAAAAGAGCTTTAATTGGATCACAACTCTGGAGGTGTACAGGAAATATAGTAGCCTCTGCTCTGGGGAGTTCTCAGGAAGCTTCCAATCATGGTGGGAGGTGAAGGGAAGCCAGTACATCTTACATGGCTCAAGCAGGAGAGACAGAGAGAAGCGGAAGATGCCACATACTTTTAAGCAAATAGATCTCATGATAACTCTATTACGAGAACAGCACCAAAGGGATGGTGTTAAGCCATTCATGAAAGATTTACCACCATGATCCAGTCATCTACTATTAGGCCCCAGCTCCAATACTGAGGATTACAACTGAAAATGATATTTGGGTGGGGACACAGATCCAAATCATATCAATGGTCAACGGGGTCACTATGAAATATTTGTCCATTGTATTAGTCTTTCCTCACACTACTAATAAAGATGACTCATGACTGAGTAATTTACAAAGGAAAGAGGTTTAGTTGATTCATAGTTCCACATGCCTGGGGAGGTCTCACAATCATGATAGAAGAGAAAGAAACATCTTACATGGTGACAGGCAAGAGAGAGAGCATGTGCAGGGGAATTCCTCTTTATAAAACCATCAGATCTCATGACACTTATTCACTATCACAAGAAAACCATGGGAAAGATCCGGCCCTATGATTCAGTTACCTCCCACTGCGTCTCTCTCAAGGCATGTGGAAATTGTGAGAACTACAATTCAAGATGAGATTTGGGTGGGGACACAGCCAAACCATATTGTCCATTCACCCCTTTTTAGGTCCATGATTGTATTCGGAGGTACACTGTATATTCTAGATGAGCAGAAGCACAGTCAATGTGTTAATTGACTTTTCACTGCATGGATTAATTGACTGGTTGATTGTTTCTTTCTTTTTTCAATAAGCAATTAGGCTCTTTGGAAATTTAAAGTTAAGCTAGAAATAAAATCTTATTTGTTAAATCTTACAGTCTCATGGGAGAAAGAACATACCAATGAATATATACCTAGCACATACCTATTATGAATCTTAGAAAAAAGACATATACTAAATTAATACATATAAATAAATAATGACAATATACATGCTAAAATGAAAGGTATGCGTAGGCTAATGGGAGTGATATAGATAGAACTGAGGAGTGGATGCTTTGATGGGGAAAGAGAAAAGCTCAGAATAAAAAAAACTTCTAAACTAATCTATGGAGGATAAGACATTTGCTGGTTGCTAAATTGGGGAAGCTTTTTCAACAGAAGGCATAACATATGCAAGCATGGAAGGCTCATGATGTGTCTGAGGAACTGCAAACAGGCTAGTACATCTTTTATCTGGAGGACAAAGTACAGAGTGGCTGTGGATAGCATTCAAGAGGCACTCAAATACTGAATGATGGAGAGATTTGTTCGTTATCTTATTTGAGCTTTATCAGAAGAAGATGAGTAACTATGAGAGGAATCAAAGCAAAACAATGACATTTTCAACTTTGAATTTAGAATGATCACTCTGAGAGAGGTGTGGACCAATGATATGTTAGATAGATCTTCTTTCTCTTTATCATTCCTGGAGTAAAAAGTATAAAGTACAAGGGTATATTGGCTGGAAAACCCCCTGTCAACAGTCTCATATAGGTTCTCTCCTGTTACACATGGGAAAACTGAGACTTATCAAAGCCACATACGTTTACATAATAAGCAGGAGAATCAGGCCTCTCTGATTCCAAAGTCTGAGAATGTTTTTCACTAAACCACAGAGTTTCCTTAATGTGACCTTTTCATCCTGGAATCACCCTAACACTTTGAACCCTCTTATGGTATTTATTCTGTTTTACCTTGAATTACTTAAAAATTATGCCTTTTTCTAAGCTACGTATTTTGAAAGGGATGTGCATTGCCCATCTTTTAAAATTATTAGTGTTTTAGCACATTTTCTTATACTAATAGGTACTTGGCACACCTATTAAATCAATACATTTAAGTAAATATAAATGTCATCAAACATGAGCTAAGCAACTCAGCCCTCCATCATTTGTGATAGTTAAAATGTAATTAGGTAGAAAAGGATAGGTTTAAAACCCTCATATTGGTTAAATAATCACTAATAAAGGCTTTCTTGCTTTCAGACCACTGATTCCTCACATGGTATGTACACTTCAGTGGTCAAAGTGTCCAGGTGTTAGAGAATCCATCCTCCATTTAAATTCATCGAATTCTTTATCAGTTGCTTAAATTCAAGATAACAGAGCAATTTTCTTTCCTCAGATTTATCATGGAGGTAATTACTGTCAAGTGTCTTGACGAGATAATGTGAATTAACCTAACAACTGATTATTCAAATTCTGGAAAGACACTCCTGGTAGTAACTTCCCATTCGATTTACCGTAAGAAAATGCAAGACAATTTATATGCTTTCTTACATAAGCCAATTAACAAAAAACTATTATTCTTTATTTTTATAACATAATACCATATTTACTTCGGATGATAATGATTCACAAGAGATGCATTTATTCATTTATTCCTTTAGCACATACTTATTGGGCATCTATTCTGTGGTAGGCTCTAAGTGAAGAGAAATATACTTATTCTTTGCCTGGAAGTGTAGTGCAGGAAGTGTAGTGCAGGAAGAGGTATAGATAAGATGGTAAGAAAATTAAAAACTTTAAAAATATAATAAGCACAAATCAACAGGCCATAATAGGGCCCTAAATGAGAGCGTCCTTGGTTGGTTTGCAAGAAAGTGATTTGAAAGAATAGCCAACTCACCTGTATCTCAGCAAGAGTTGCTGGAGCATTTTGAAAATGAAGAGTTTATCACTGAAACTAACCACCGAAGATGGTAGCATATAGCAGGCTCCAAAACCCAGTGAAATGAATCAAAGGTAGTTGAAGACAGGATGGAAGAAGAAACACCAATGCACCTGCAGAAAAGTGAGCAACCAACCATAATGTTGTAAAAAGAGGGGTTAAAAAAAGAAAAAGAAAAGTCTGGTACTTTTTACAATAGCATTCTAAACTCTAGAAACAGTAAAGAGAAAATATTAAAATTTTCATTTAGAGTTTTGGTTCTGAGGAAAGAGAATAGATGAGGGATGGAAAGGGGTTGTATATTAGTCTGCTTTCATGCTCCTGATAAAGACATATCCAAGACTGGGAAGAAAAGGACATTTAATTGGACTTACAGTTCCACAAGTCTGGGGAGGCCTCTGAATCATGGTGGGAAGCAAAAGGCACTTCTTACATAGTGACAGCAAGAGAAAATAAGGAAGATGTAAAAGCTAAAATTCCTGATAAAACCATCAGATCTCATGAGACTTATTCACTACCAGAAGAAGAGTATGGGGGAAACCACACCCATGAATCAAATTATCTCCCACCGGGTCCCTTCCACACATGCAGGAATTATGGGAGTACAATTCAAGATGAGATTTGAGTGGGGACACAGCCAAACCGTATTAGGCAGATAGGCATCTCGTGGAAAACCAAGAAGAATCGTCCGTGTAGACCCACCCACTTCTATCACAAGACCACTCCGGAGGTTGGCTATGCTGCCAGGGGAGAGTGAACCTGTGGTGGAAGTTGATGGAATGCACTCTTCACTGCTGGGAATGAGCACTGATGTTCAGACCCCAGAAGAAAGACAAGAATAAATGTCCATGAGCAAGAACTCAAAGTGGTTCCAGAGACTCTCTGGCTACACCCACCGCTATGTTCTGAGAGAACAGAATGAAGGTAAAAAATCAACCTCCAAGATTTTGCTGGTAAACTGCAAGATGCAAGTGCAGAGTAGGAAAGACCAACTAAAGCTTGGGTGTACTGGGGCAGAAGCAAGAATGTCTGGCAAAGGGAATCTTGTTCAATTTGAACAACAAGTAAAAAGGAAAGTTCTAATACACACGCATGAATAAACACAAGACATATAACACATAAATATTCTGTTAAAGATGACAAAATCTTGAAGAAAATATAACCCCTGGTACATGGTAGAGAAATAGTTTCCTTATGAATAGTTTAAATGATTAAAAAACTTAATGAAAATTCAATAAAACACATTTTAAGACACTAGACTATTTTTAAAATTAATTCATAAACCATAAAATATTTTAAAGGTCAGCAATTATTGAAATATAATAAATATAGATACATTAATAATATGTAGAAACCAGAATAAGATAGCCAAAACCTTCATTCATGTTGTGATAACTGAAATAATGACAATATAGAAAAAAATAGAGATTGTCACAATTACAGAGATCATAGCTTCAGAAGATAAAAACAGTACGGTCTAAGAATCCTTGGCATCCTTAATATAAAGCATCCGATAAATGTGGAAGAACTATTCTGAATATAATACAGGCATTGTTTCTGGAACCAAGGAGAAACTGAATTCACACATTTTCCTTCTCTGTTAGAAAAAGAAAAAAAAAACATAAAATAATTGGCACTAAAGCATATTCTGGTTAAGGTTTTGAACATTGATGATAAAGAAAGACTAGTTTAAGTATCAGTAAAAATAGAGCAAGTCACCCACAAGGGATAAATATCTTGCTGGCTTTGGACTCCCCTGCAACTTTCAGTGCCAGAGAAATTAGATTAGTGTCTATAAAATTCAGAAGAGAACCAAGTCTGACCAAGAATATATTCTCACCAAGCAAAATTGTATCCAGTAAAGAGGGCAAAATGAAATATTCACTCTTCCAAATTTAATATATATTTAAAATATAGAAACTTCTTGATGTTTATATACAGCCATCCAAGAGATCAAGACAAAGAAGTAAAAAGCAGAGAATAAATGGCAAAAATACAGCTGGTAAGTACTAATTCCATTTGAATATAGAAGATTAAACAATTGCATCATTTTAACTGAAGAATAAAGTGCAAAATGATAAACTATGATGAATTAAAAATAATTACAGCAATGAGGACGGGAGAGAAAGGGGAGAGGTGGAAGTAGCTGTATATTACCTTTTTAAAGAATAAAATCAATTGGTAATCCTTAAAACATAGATAGGTAGGTAGATAGATAGATAGATAGATAGATATGATGCTATAATGATTTAGATATTGCAGTAGGCAGAATTCTAAGAGGGCCTCTAATATACTCACCTGTAATGTTAATATATAATCTCCTATATAACTCCTCTTTTTGGGTTGGATATGATGAGATGTCGCTCCTGTGATTAGGTTATGTTATGTGGAAAAGGTGAAGAAATTCTGCAGATGGAATCTCTTTTCTCCTTTAAATTGCTTATGTCTGAATTTGTGTCTTCACACTACTGACAATGAAATTATATTCGTTTTTGTACTTGTTAGAAGCAGATATGGTGATCAAGTTTGAGCTAAAGTCAGTAGCTTTTTAAAATTCTTATACTTTCTGTGTATTTTCACAACCAAGCAACAAATATACTGAGAGAAGTGTGAAATAGACATTTGAAGATTAGGATATCCTTTAGTATTCATTGACCTGGAGACAAAAAGATGAGCATGAGGATCTTAGGGCCTTCTGGAAGTGATGTCACTGAGATTCCAATTTTGAATTCCTAAGTATTTTTAGTCAGGAGAATCTAGAGGGATAGCCTCAACATAGCTGCTAGTAGAAAAAAGAAAAATTGATACCAAGGTACATAATGAAGCTCTCACAAGGAGGGAGGGATTCAGAGCTGGTTCTCCAAGATCTACACAAAAGTCGAAGTATAGGTGGCTGGTGTCTGCATGGTATATGGCTGTGTTTGAAAGCACTGGTTTCTGCACAGGATGTAGCTAAGACTGGAAGCTCCTCTGAATCCCTCCATCCTGGTTGGGGTAATGCTTAGAAAAAGAAGATGGCTATTAGGGCATGAACCAAAATATCTGTCATTCTGGGACACTGTGAGAATATCAGTGCTACTCTTTCCAGGGCATAGATCCCCAAGGACAGCCCTGAGTGTATCAACTAAAGCAAAGGCACCAATAAACAGGTTGGGTTTTGCAGATATCTGCCTTTTGGTTTTCATTCCACATTTAAAATTAGAAATAACTGTCTTTAGATGGAAAAACCACTGGTGTCACAGGACATTTGATGTGATAGAGAAAAAGAGAGATAGATAGAGAGGGAGGAAGAGAGGGAGGGAGATAGATATGTAGGAAGGTAGGTAGATAGATAGAGAGAGAGAGAGAGAGAGAGAGAGAGAGATGCATGCACACAAATATACAGTCTATTGTTCCATTCTTGTAACAGGGGAAACTTCAAGGAGAAAGGTCTATACTTTCTGCCAAACAGGGACTTCAATTAGTAATTAATAAAACAATGTAACAATATATGTGGCACCATTCGTACCATAAGCTTGTGAACGATTTCCTATTGGTTACCTAAAAAATTCTGGAATGACTTGTCACTCTGTTGAACTCAAATCTGTACTATTTCCACTCAGAAATTCAGAAACAGTGCATTGTCCTTTATTTCTATATATCTACAATTTATTTTTACTTTAAAATTTACCATAACGAATTGTTATTTGCTAGCTTCTTTGTAAGTAAGGCCCTCCTGGCTAACTTTCCAGTCTCCTTGCCAATCTTGGTTGATATTTTAAGCTTTAGCAACACAGAACGTCTTACATTTCTCTGAAAGCATTTTACTTACCTAGTGCAATTTCTTGGTGCTGTCCTCCATGCTCTCGCCTCCCCCTGACATGAGGCTGGATAGCTCCAGGCACATTCTACTGTGATGCACCCAATATTCACCACTGGTTCAAAGGGTTTCCTGAACTGAATGATTCCTCATACCTAGGCTAGATTTGGTGTCTTTTTTTTCTAATTCTTCCCAAGTGTAATCTCCACCATTGCATGGGATCATATTTTAGGTGTATTTGCATTTTCACTTTTTTGGGGCTGAAAACAGTGTCTTACACAAAAACACTTTCTTAACATTGAATCAATAAATGAATCATGGGACTCATGGCTTTATCTTTTCTGCATAAACAATTCAACTTCCTTTATATTTTTCATGTAGCTTACTTATTAGGCAACTGGCAGAAATATGCAATTCAAATTATTGCCTATGCTACCTTTTTGGTAGAATTTTTCATATGTAATTATGTTTGCTTTGAATTGGTTTACTCTGAATTGGAAGAAAATTTAAAACAAACAAGTTTATGTTTGAATAACTCTCTCTGCTTATTTAACTACTGAAACATTTGGAATGAAACCACATAGCCAATGTACTTGTTTGTTAAAAATATGCACTTTAAAATTCTCATCCATATTTTACTTTGAGTAATTCTATTTGACCGGGAAACTCAGCAAGTTGTTTTTCAGACTGAAGAATTAATGTAGCCCATTCTCACAGGAGCAGTCATTATTTTGATAAATATATTGTCACATAATTGAGGTCGGCTGCATTTTGGTGATAATGGTAGTTATTAACTTCTCTAAAAGCGCCAGAAACATTGTGAGAAAGCAAATGTGCATGGGTCATAGTTTTACTTTATTTTGTCATATTATAAGCTAATGATGGGAAATAACCAAACTACTATGTACTGAATCAATATGCAAGAAAAATGGACATGCTTCCAAGGTTTAGCAAATACAACCTTTAGAATTGCTTCTTTCATTATTTTGAAGTATTAGACAAATTACTACACCTCTCTGGCAAAAATAATGATAGGAATTAGGTTTTTCCTAAAAAAAACCTTGAAACCAAAGGTTTCAATGGATACCTAAGGTATCCATTAGTCTGTATGCTTTAGTTTTTGCCAAAATAATACTTCTTTACTCAACACCCTACTTACTCATTAACCTTGGCTATGTTGGGACTTCCTTGTGGGCGAGTATCATCTTATATTCCCACAGTATTTAGTATACTATTGTTGAATGGATTCCTTAATGATAAAAATATATGCATAATATATGCACTCTTTTGTTCATAACTGAAACTAAAAGAGTAGGGACCGAAGTATTCTTGACTAAATTATTCTGAGGTCTTCTCTTGCCAAAACCTTGAAAGTCAATCTATATATGTTTGTCTTTGGGATATTATTATTAATCATATAATAATTTTGAGACTCTAAAAACAGCCTATATTAATGAAATGCTAATCTAACTGACTGAACATTAATGGTGTTAATGACTGGATTAGAATATTTTTCTATTATTGTTATTTTGTGCCTGAAACATTCGGTGCTTTGGACTTAGGTTTCTATAAATGGCACAAAAAAAAAAAGTCTTTACAGAAGATCCTAAAATGGATGTGTGGATTTCAAAGAATGTTTTCCAATGGAAAGAAAGTGTAAATCTTTCATGTAGTTGAGTGCTAAAACAGATTATTGATTAACATCAACAGGTGCAACCAAAACAAATGGTCCTAATCTATGCCCTTGTAAATATGTTAAACACATGAGTACTTTTGCAATGAATCAAGAAAATTATTACAGATTTTGTTTTGCTTTGTTTTTTGCTTAACCATTCAATGTCCCATACTGGAAGCCAGAATGCCTAAGGGAATCTTCTATGGTATATTAGAAAAGTCTAAGTCACATATATTGCCTGGAACTCCTTTAGAGAACTATGCTTGCCATTTTTAGAAAATAACTGTGGTTACTTGGGCCAGTGTCAGGGAAACACTTTCCAAAATACAATGACGAGGAAGATGTGCACATCTCAAAGATATTTGCAGTTGATGGACTCTGTAGCTACTGAAAGATCAGCAGCTCGTATTGGATTAAATGGACTTGGGTTATGATCTGGGTCTACTGATAGTAAATGTTCTGAACTCGCTCATTTTCTTCAAGTGATCTCAAATGCCATGATGCCTAATCTTTCCCATTCCAGTCCTTCTTCTCTAAGGTATAGGTTTCTCAGCCTTCTTAAAACTGTTACCTACCATTGCATATTACTCTCTGGATATTGATTGACAAGCACAGGATGCAGTGACATTATTATTGTCTATTATTAAATGGGCAATACATACAGGTAAAACAGAATATGCCAAGTCATTACTAAAAGGTCAATAAATGTGAGTCGTTCTTATCACATACTCCCCACTGTTTTTGCTTAGCTGTTGAATCAATCTTTTACACATAATGCTGAATGTCAAATAAAATGTCTACTTTGGGTTTTTAGTGTTCTTTGTGGGGAGGGTATTATTTATCTTTTTTTCTACTTTTATTTTAGGTTCAGGGGCTACATGTGCAGATTTCTTACATGGGTAAATTGAACTCTTCTCAATTCAATCTTCACCTAATCTGTATTTCAGCAGTTGATTCCTTGGACACAAAATAAAGAATTTTTAATTAGTCATTTCTAATTTCCTAAGCAGGTGGATCACCTGAGGTCAGGAGTTCAAGACCAGCCTGGCCAATATGATGAAACCCTGTCTCTACTAAAAATACAAAAAATTAGCTGGATGTGGTGGTGTTCACCTGTAATCCAAGATATTCGGGAGGATGAAGCAGGAGAATCACTTGAACCTGGGTGGCAGAGGTTGCAGTAAGATGAGATTACACCACTATACTACAGCCTGGGAGACAGCAAGAACAAAACTCTGCCTCCAAAAAAAAAGAAAGAGAGAAAAAAAGAAGTAAAGACTGAGCTATTCAAATTGTTTTTGTTTTGTTTTTTTTGAGGCAGAGTCTCGCACTGTTGCCCAGGCTGTAGTACAGTGGCATGATCTTGGCTCACTGTAATCTCCGCCTCCTGGGTTCAAGCAATTTTCCTGTCTCAGCCTCCTGAGTAGCTGGGACTATATGCATGCACGGCCACACTCAGCTAATTTTTTTGTATTTTTAGTAGAGACAGGTTTCACCATGTTGGCCCGGATGGTCTTGATCTCCTGACCTTGTGATACACCCGCCTCTATCTCCCAAAGTGCTGGGATTACAAGTGTGAGCCACCGCACCCGGCCTCAAATTGTTAAAATTATTTTCTACTTGGTGTTATAAAGTACTACCCAAGTTTCACAGAAAAGATACATGACATTGTCAAGTTGAATAGGCATGCTTTTTTGTGTGTTTTCTTGTGGCTTCCTTCATAATACTTAGCACAATTTTGAGTAAGTTATACAGTATGCTTAAGCACTCTTTTGAGAGTGAATGAATTAGACGGAATAAAAAGGAACAGTGAAAGAGTGAACCAAGACACTGAAGAGGACTCTCTACAGTAAAGTCCTCCAGGCAAGGGACAGATTCTCAAAATCCAGATAAATGTTTTGAGGGCAGAGATTTACTGTATAAGAAACTGAGATGACCGCATTGAAAGCTGGGAGGATTTTTCAAGATATAGGAAATATATTTCAGTTCAATTAAAATCAGACAAAGTGTTCAAAGCGTTCTTCTGTTTAATTCCCCTGTCTTAAAATTATTTTCTTCTTACATTTTCCATAAATTATTATTAAATCTATCGTCTGTGGTAAACTGGATTATAAAGAGACGTTTTCCCCTTATGTAAGTGATGATTTTCACAAACAGAAAAATAAACTACACCATAGATGTCATAAGAGGTCTGTGCTCTTAGAACTGATAAAAACAGAACTGATAAAAACAGTTCTGTGAACTGATAAAAACAGAAAACTAAAACACAATGGCTTTAATAGATTAGAAGTTGATTTTTCTCTCAGATAAAGTAAGTTTAGAAGTAGACCACCCAAAGCTAGTATGGCAAGCACACAGTGATTGAAAACTCAGGCTCCTTGTAGCTTATCTCCCACTATTTCCTGTGCTTTCAAATTGGCTTCCTTATTCCCAAAAGACAGGAGCAAAATGAACTTTTCACATGAATCTACTCTCATGGAGCTTTCTGGAAGCCCTCATTCATGGGACGTTCATTCATATTTCACTGGCTTAAGCTTAATCACATGGTCACCTACAAACTCAAGTGAGGCCAGGAGGGATGCTAACAAAAAAAATCAGTAGAAAGTAGGTGGGAATGTTTGCCCCTTACATGTTGTCTTTTCTGGGATGTTTATGTTAGTCTATCCCCTTTATTTTTTCTGAAACCTGCTGTATAAGTGGCCCTTTTCTGGAGCATGACAGCTATTGAGGAACCTGGTTGTCAACCAACTTTGCTTTGTGTAGTCCTAGCAGTTGACTTGCTGCTCAATATGGGCCTTCACTGTGGTGTCAAATATGCTTCTTTTGATTGTACTCTAAATTATTTCTCATTTCACATAATTTAATTCACAAAATGAAAAGCACTCAAAGCAATAAAAGATTATTCCACAATTGCTTACCTTTACTAATCCCTTTCCATCTACTCTTGGTTATTCATTAATTGTCAACTCTATTTTACTCTGTTTATGAATTATTTTAAATTAATAAATATTCCTAGAAGTAAATTTTATATATATATATATATAAATGTATATATATATTTCTCAATGACACAAAGAAAAAGGAAACTCTTTTTGTCTTTCATCAACTTATTTGGCCCACATATGACTGTCCATATTTATATAATTTTAAGATACAATTTATTTAACACTCTAGAATCACAATGGCCATCCTGTCAAATCCCTCACCCAAAGTATGTATCTCATTTGAAGACTCCCAGGCCTTTTTTCCCCTAATATTTCCAAATTTGATTTACTTCCTGCTTGAAGAGGCAGAAACTTCCATTTTTTGGAAGCTTCATAATTGGAAGTTCTTATATTATAACAATTTGCTCTATCATGGTTACTACTAGCCTTGCTTTCATTTATATTCAAGACATTTGACTGAACTAAGTTATGTATTTAGGTGATGTGAGAGCACATAAAAAATTACTTTCCTGAGTGAGTACTATGGTCCATAATGTCTGTATTGTTTATATATTCTCAAGTTTGAAGGTTTTATATCCTAGACAGTCTAAATTTTTCCTACACTAACATTAAACAAAACCAGAATCTTGTGATAAAGTCTGTTGAAACAACAAAAGTACTTCATTATTTTTAACATCTCTGGCCCAGAAATATAGTGAGTGTCATAGTTAAAATCTATGTGTGGAATTTCATGTAATAAAATATTTTTACCTCTACTTCCTCTGTATTTCCTGCCTATCTGCTTCATGCCACTTATTATGGGTAAATTGTCTGATCTTTGTCTGACTTTTTGAACTTGCCTGTTTCTATAAATCAAAAAATATGTCTCAAGAAAATAAAGGAATAAAACTACTTGTGCCTCCTCTACAACCATATCTTATTTGTGTCAATAATGTAACACAAGTCACAAATTTGGAGACAACTTTGTCCCTATTACTTGTGTACTTAGGAAAAGAATTTATTTTTTTCCACAGATGCTAAGCATTGCTAAGTGAAAAATAGTCCCTCCAGAGTCTCTGGATTATGTTTTTCTATGACATAGTACCCTAGCACTTTCCCTGATGGAAATGAACTGTATTCCCTCTCTGCAATGAACTGTAGTCACTTAAGTAATCTTCTTAAAGACTAAATACTAGAACAGATGGTCTAGACAAGCATTAAGTTCAGCTGCCCATTCCATAACAACTGTACTGCTTTAAATGATTAGGGGAATTGTGGAAGCCAGGACATGTTTATTGTTTTGGAAAGAGGGTGGGCAGGATGGGATTTCACTTTCACTTTTTCCTAGAGGAAAGTATTCATCCAACAGATTTTATGTGACATATCAGAACCACAGTCTACATTTGCCAACTGTCAAGACATCCAATAGTTAAGGCAACTGGGAAAGGTAGCAATAAAATAAATTGACTCCCAGCCAAGCAAATGCCAATTATAGTTTGTTTTAAGAGTGCTAGAAAGGATGGCAGAGAGCCAACAGCATGGTAGATGGACAGGGGCTGCTTTAAGGGCACATGGCAAAGGCCTGTGAAATTCCAAAGAGACATGATTGGCACATTGACACATATTGCCGGGAGAGGGTAGCCAGGCTCTCCAGGCTCTCTCAAAGATGCGTCTGTGCCAATCAAACAGTTCTTTCACTTATAGTGCAAAGTCTTTATCATGGGAATTGTGGGACTATGGGAATAGTTTACAGTAGTCCCCTTTTATCCCTGGTTTCAGTTTCCATGGTTTTAGTTACCCACAGTCAACCATGGTCTGAAAATAGGTGAGTACATTACAATAAGACATTTTGGGAGAAAGAGAGACCACATTCACACAACTTCTATTACAGAATATTATGATTTTTCTATTATTAGTGACTGTTGGTAATATCTTACTGTGTCCAATTTATATTTAAATTTAGTTGTAAGGTGTGTATATATAGAAAAAAACAGGGTATGTATAGGATTCAGTACACATGGTTTCAGGCACCCACTGGGGATCTTGGAACATATACCCCATGGATAAGGGGAAACTGTATTCTAGGTGTTAGCATGTTTTAAATTAGGACAATCACCATGTACTGATCACTAGCTTGGCTTTGTCAATCTGCAATCCAAACCACATTTGAAGAAGACAAAGGGAAAAAGGTCTTCTCTGGTGTGGCTAATTTTCTGGTTCAGAATAAAATGAAGTCTGCAAAACTAAGGCAAGCAATTATGACAATGCGCCTGAATCTTGCTTACTCAAGGCATATTGTACAAAGGAAATAAATGTTCTTTCAATCCTTTGAAATATTGTCATAATGACATAGATGTACAATAAAACATCAGACATCAGGCAGTGGAGCTCTCAGATATGCTAAGGGTGGCATAGAATAGACCAGAAGTTCTCATTCTTTGCTACTTGTTGTAACTACTTGGAGAGATTTATATAGTACCAATATCCGGTGTTCATGCCTAAAAATCCTGACTTAATTGGTTTTAGGTGTGTGAAGAACACACTGATTTTGAAAGCTTCCTCAGTGATGCAAATGTGCAGCCACAGCAGAGGATCTCTGGTTTATGTTGGTCTAGAAATTCTTAAATTTCTCTAGGTTTAAGAGTCTCTTAGATGCTTGTAAAAAAGTGTTTGTGGGCTGGGCATGGTGGTTCATGTGTGTGATCCCAGCACTTTGGGAGGCCAAGGTAGGCAGATCACCTGAGATCAGGAGTTCCAGACCAGCCTGGGCAACATAACAAAACCTCATTTCTACTAAATACATACATATATACATACATAAATACATACATATAAAAATTAGCTGGGCATGGTAGCATGCACCTGTAATCCCAGCTACTCTGGAGGCTGAGGCAGAAGAATCGCTTGAACCCAGGAGGTGGAGGGTGCTGTGAGCCTAGATAGCACCATTGCACTCAGCCTGGGTGACAAAGCAAGACTCCATCTCAAAAGAAAAAAGAGTGTCTAATTGCTACCCAGGGGATTTCTGTTCAGGAGGTCCTAGAGCTGTACTCTAGGAAAAACAAAACAAAAACCTCTTGTCTTGTTTTAGTTTATTTTTTAAGTCCTGGGCTTCTTACCTGGTGACACCAACTTAAGCTATGTAAAAGTTCACTCAGAGTGCATAATTCTCAATTTTGGCAGTCCCCAGCATTCATGGAAACAAAAACTTTCACAAAAGCCTCTATACAATTGTGCTACCACATGCAATGCCAAGGGCAATTCCAAATTCCCATAAGTTAGGCAAGTCTCCAGCCAAAAAAACAAAACAGAACAAAATGACCAAAATGATGAGGTAGATTACACTCAGAAATAAACTACTGAATTCAAGAAAGAACTTTTCTTTTTAAAATTGTTTTTAATGTACAAAATTTTATTTTAAAAATGTACTATGTCTATGACCCAACAATTCCACTCTCAGGTATTTATCCTAGAAAAATGAAAACATGTGTCCCCCAAAAAACTTGTACAAGAATTTTTATAGCATTTTTATTTATAACAACCAAATGTCAGAAAAAAACTAAATGTTTATCAACAGTTAATATTGGGGTCTATGGACACAATGGAAGAATTTTATCAACAATTAAATTGGGGTCTATGGACACAATGGAAGACTACTACTAAGCTGAAAAATAAAAATTAAAAAACATGCAAGCAACTAATAGGCTAATAACATGAACTAATTCTCAAAGACATTATGTTGAGTGAGAGAAGCATGAGACAAAAGAGAACATACTATATGAATCAATTTATATGAAGTTCTAAAATAGATAAAATTAATCCATGGTGATAGAGTACAAGAGGATTGTCCAAAATGCAGTGAGAGGAAATGTTAGGAGAAGATGGAAATGTTTTATATTTTGATTGGGGTGGTGGTAACACACACGTGTTATGGAAACATAGTCAAAAACTACAATAAGTAATATGTTGCCCTTAAAAACATGTATTATCTTTCCAAAGACATGTCTAATGATTTTTCAAAAGAAATACATGTAAGGCCAGATTGAAATTCAAGTGTTTCCTTTGTCAATCCCTTTTTAAAGGCAAATTATTGCTACAGCTAAATTATTACATTTAAAAATATTTACAAAGGTTTTTCAGCTCAGGTAGAAGCATAACATATTAGCTTAAAATATGAATTGGTTAGTCCAATTCTTTTATTTTAGAAATATGGGAGCTCAAGCCTGCAATAATATGTTCAGCATCACCGTGGAAGTCATGTGCTGCTTTTGCACTCAGCTCTCATGACGATACATCTACTACTCTTTGTAATGTGCAGTCTGTTCTAGTTTATATTAATTGTTAGGAATACTTAGCTAGTACCTAATATATGCGTCTCATCAAATCTTGAATATTCATGACATATCTCTAACATGTCACCTTAAAAGTATGTCATAGCTTTTCTCCATTCATTGATTAGTAGGTGGGTGACATATTTAAACTCACAGTATAACTTGGATATATATAAATAATCTATCATTTTTATTTTGTGAATCACTTACCTAGCCTTCTGTCTTTAACCCTGCTTCATGGGTAGCAGAATAAAATAATATAATTAATATACAACTGGGTAACTCAAACTAAATTTTAAGGTGATCCTTAGTTTTTCTTGAGAAAATACTTGGTTTCTTATAAGATCTTATAATGACAAAAGAGAGGGAAGTCACTATGAGTTTACTTTCTATTTCTGTATAAAGAATATATATACAGTATAAACACACATACATATTGCATGTTAGAAGATGAATTAATATTCTAACATGCAGCATTTTTATGAATACTTTATATAAAAAATCTGTTTTCTCACACAAGTAGATGTCCCAATTACACATTCACAAAGATGAAAAGTCTTATAAATAAAACAGCAAAAGAAGAAACATCACATTAATAATTATAAAAATCTCATCCATTATAGAATTATTTATACAGAAAACAGATATTCAGATTCTGCTGCATTCCAGGCACAAGACTTTACAGTGGGGATAAATAAGGTCCTTGTCTCCACAGTTTGGGGTCTGGTTAACATACAATTTGATTAGTACTTAACAAGGAATGTAGTAAGTGCTAAGTTGAAGGAAACACACGGTACTTTGGGAGGAAGTAGGAGAGATCTCTAACCAGAGCGGGGAGAACATATAAGAAGGAGACCAAGTGGGGAATTTAATGAATAGTAAGAAAACTGCAGCTGATTAGTGAGGTGTACATGAATATATAAAGGTTTGGGTAAGGAATTAAAAAAAAAAAGATAAGCCAAGAGAAGTCAGAAAAGTTGATATGAATAATTGGGTTAGCTATGTTAAAGATTAGGGGGCTTTATTTAGTTGCAATGGTGAGCCTTTTGGATATAAAGTTTTTAGGTATGAGATTTTTATGATTATATTTTTGTTTTAGAAAGACCACTTTGGATACCATCTTTAAAATATCTCAAATGCATATACTTAAGTAGCATCAAAGAAAAGTCTCGTGATCACTTTCTGTCACTACCATTTCTCCCTTTAACAGAAAAGAGTAATTTTGAACAACTGTGTATATTATATAAGGGGTATCATAAAATATGTAAACTCTTGAGTCTGGCTTCTTTTACTCAACATTATGAGATTCATCCACGTTGTTACATATAATTATAAATAATTTACTGCCAATGTTCACTATTACTCTAGCGTGTGTTTAGACAATAATTTGTATATCCATTCTATCATTAATAAATATTTGAGTAGGTTTCACTTCATAGTTGACTATTAGAATTATTAATTTTAATTCTTTAAAATAAAAATCAACCTTGGACGTCACAATATTTATAAGTTCAAGTTCCTCCAAGCTGTGCCCATACCTTGGGCTACAGTAACAGGCTGACCCACCTCCAGCACTCAACTCAATCTCCAGCTGCCAAGCTGCTGCATCCTTATGTTCTCAGCCAGAGAAACAGTCTAGCAAACCCATTCAATGTGGACTTTCCTCTGAACTGGAACCAGCCGCATGTCTGCATGCCTGCACCCCTGGTAAGAGAAACAACTCAGTGATCTTACCCCACATGCAAGTACATGCCTGTGGCCTGAGAATCAGCCCAGTAGGTCCAGTAGGCTCAGTTGGCAAAGCTGCAACACCATGATCACAAACTTCCACGGCCTAGGCCACTTGGACACTTGCAAATATCTTTTTAACATAAAATATAACTTAAGAAATTGCATGAAAACTAAACCACATTACTGTGTCAACCCAGAACTAAAACCAATGCATCTTACCCAGCCAATATGCTAGAGATCGTCTACAAGAACAAGCCTTTTCCTACAAAAGCTACTTCATAAAACTGAAAGGGGCAAGTGTTCCATCAGATGTGCAGATATTAATATAGAGACATGAGAAACATAAGCAAAATAAATGACAGCTTCAAAGAAACATGATAATTCTCTAGTGACAGACTCCAAAGGAAAGAAAATTTATGAAATGCCAGAAAAAAAATCTGAAAGAATGATCTTAAGGAATCTATACAAGATACAAGAGAATACAGATAGACAATGCAGCAATTAAAAAAAAAATCATGATGTGGGCCTGATGCAGTGGCTCATGCCTGTAATCCCAG
This sequence comes from Plecturocebus donacophilus, assembly GCA_004027715.1. NCBI lineage: Eukaryota > Metazoa > Chordata > Mammalia > Primates > Pitheciidae > Plecturocebus > Plecturocebus donacophilus. The sequence continues at coordinate 20,795 of PVKP010008619.1, read as the reverse complement.
CACTTTAGGAGGCTGAGGCAGGTGGATCATGAGGTGAGGAAGTCGAGACCAGCCCAACAAATATGGTGAAACCCCATCTCTACAAAAAATACAAAGATTAGCCAGGTGTGGTAATGCATGCCTATAGTCCCAGCTCCTCGGGAGACTGAGGCAGAAGAATTGCTTGAACTCGGGAGGCTGAGGTTGCAGGGAGCTGAGATGTTGTCACTGCACTCTAGCCTGGGTGACAGAGAGAGACACTGTCAAAAAAAAAATCATTATTTGAAAGAAAAATTCAACAAAGAGATAGATATCATAAAAAAGAACTAAACAAAAACCTTGGAGCTGAATAACTTAATGAACAACAAAAAATACAACAAGTAGCTTTAACAACAGGCTAAATCAGAAAGAATAAAGAATTTCTGAACCTGGAGACAAGGCTTTTAAAATAACCCAGGTAAGCAAAAAAAGAGAGAAATACAGGGGGCAAATATATATATATGTACACACACACACACACACACACACACATACACACATATATATATATACATATATATAAAACAATAAAATTTTAAAAATCTATAAGTCTTATGTTACATCATAAAGCAAGCCCCTGTAAGACAAACATTATGGGAGCTTCAGAAGAAGAGATAAGGAAAGGCACACAGAATCTGTTTCATGACTCTGTAGTAGCTGAAAACCTCCCAAGACTTGAGCGAGAGATGGACATTTAGATCCAGGTCTCATGAGTCACAAGTAAATTCAACCCAAAAAGTTCCTCTTTGAGGCACGCTAAATTGTCTAAAGTTGTAGAAAAGAGAGAATTCTAAAAAACAGCAAGAAAACAGTGTCAAGACACATATAAAAGAAGCCTCTTTAGACTACCAGCAGATTTCTCAACAAGAACTTTACAAACCAGGAAAGAATGGGATGACATATTCAAATTTCTGAAGGGGGAAAAAAAGCATGTCTGTCAAGAATGCTACACCCAGTAAAGCTATTCTTCATAAATCAAAAAGAAATAAGATCTTTCCTAGAAAAGCAAAACCAGAGGGAATTCATTATTGCTAGACTGTAAGTGAAAGGATAATCATTACCACTATGAAAACATGCCAAACTATAAAACTCACTGGTAGAGCAGATCCACAAACAAAAAAAGAGAAAGGAATCTAACCTTATCACTATAGAAAACCACCAAACTGCAAAGAAAAACAATAAGGGGGAAGAAAAGAGCAAAGGATAGAGAAAACAACTAAAAATAATTAATTCGACAAGAGTAAGTCTTCATCTATCAATAAAAACCTTGAATGTAAACAGATTAAATTCCTCAATTAAAAGACATAGACTAGTCGAATGAATAAAAAGACAAAACCAAATTACCTGCTATGTTCAAGAAAGTCACTTCACCTGCAAAGACATGCAGACTAAAAGTGAAGAAATAGAATAAGATAATCCATGCAACCAGAAACCAGAAGTGAGCAAGAGTGGCTTCCACTTATATCAGACAAAATCAACTTTCAATCAGAAACTGTAAGAAGAAAAAAAGGTTATTCTATAATGATAAAGAGGTCAATTCAGAAAGAGGATATAACAACTGTAAATATTTGTGCACCCAATACTGGAGCACTCAGATATATAAAACCAATATAATTAGATATAAAAAAGATTAATTCCAACAAAATTACAGTGGAGGACTTTGACACCCTACTATTGACACTGGATGGATCATCTAGGCAAAAAAACATGGGATTTAATCTGCACAATATAATAAATTAACCTAGCAGATATTTATAGAGTATTTCATTCAACAGTGCAGAATATATATTATTTTCACAAGTACATGGAACATTCTCCAGGATAAGTCATATGTTAGCCTATGAAACAAATATAAATAAAATTTAAGGTATCAAAATCATATCAAGTGTATTTTTTTCACCACAATGGAATAAAAGAAAAGATCAATCACAAGAAGAATCTTCAAAACGGTAAAATACATGGAAAATAAACAACATGATTCTGAACACAACATGATTCTGAACAACCAATGGGTCAATGAAAGATAAAGAAGGAAACTGAAAAAATTTTGAAACAAATGAAAACAAAAACACAACATATGAAAATCGATGAGCTTACAGAATATAGCAAAGGCAGTATTAAGAGGAAATTTTAGAGCAATAAATGCCTACATAAAAAGTAGAAAGACTTCAATAAACAATCTAATGCTTCATCTATAGGAACTTGAAAAGCAAAAACAAGCCAAAAGCAAACTCAGATTAGTAAAAGTATTGAAATAATAAAGATCAAAGCAGAACTAAATAAAATAGAGGTGTAAAAATACAAAATATAACAAAATAAAGAGTTGGATTTTAAAAAAGATAAACAGAATATACCATTAAGGCAGACTAAGAAATGACAAAAACAAATAAAATTAGTAATGAAAAAAAGACTTTACAACTGATATCACAAAAGCACAAAGGATCGACAAAGACTGTTATGTACAACTACAACAATGAATTAGAAAACCTACAGGAATAGATAAATTTCTGGATATACATAACCTACAAGATTGAACAATGAAGAAATAAAAATGACAATGCTCCTGCTTATTCCTCTAATAAACAAGGACAATTTTATGAGAGTTTTAATGGGAAATCATTAAGTATCCACGTTACAGTCCTAATCTGGCTCCTTTTGACTTCTTCTTGTTTTCTGATCCTAAAACAAAAATTTAAAGTCACCTATTTTTCTTCAGCTTATATGGAAAAAACATTGCATTGACATAGTTAAATTCCCAATCCCATCCATTTTTTAGAGGTGGACTAAATGGCAGGTATCATCACTTACAAAAGTGTCCTGAACTTGAGGAAGCTTATGTTGACGATGCTTGAATTTTTAATTTTTATCTTTAATTCCATTTTTCTCTGAAATTTTTATCTTTTTGTATATGTCATACACACATATATCTGTAAGACTTAATCAGAACTCTAATTTTATGGGAGCTAGTGAAAATTTGTTGCTTCAGGAACATCTAATCTTCACTGAAGTGCACTTTTGTTCTCGGATTCCTGTTCTTCGTTAGCAGCGTCAGTCACAACTATGTACACTTGACATATTTTTATTTTTTATTTTTTGAGACAGAGTCTTGCTCTGTCGCCCAGGCTGGAGTGCAGTGGCGCAATCTGGGCTCACTGCCACCTCACCTCTCGGGTTCAAGAGATTCTCCTGCCTCAGCGTCCTGAGTAAATGGGACTACAGATGCTCCCTACCATGCTCAGCTAATTTTTTGTATTTTTAGTAGACATGGGGTTTCACCGTGTTCGCCAGGATGGTCTCAATCTCCTGACCTTGTGATCCACCTGCCTCAGCCTCCCAAAGTGCTGGGATTACAGGTATGAGCCATCGCGCACAGCCTACACTTGACATAATTTAATGACAATTTGCCATGAGAATGGCCAGGCTCCCTTTCAGTCTCCCAGACACAACAAAGAGGGAAACAGACAGGTTGGTTAGATCCTGGTCAGGCATCATTCAACGTACTGCTCTATAATGACGCTTTTAAAGTAATTGTGTGGTTTGGAGTTTCTTTTAGAAAGTCCCCTTCATGTGTCAAAGTCTTTTCTATCAAAATACCGAGAAGGAGCAGAACCAAGCATAGTGGAAAAGTTCCTGAAAAGTGATGGAGAAAAACTGGGAGAAATTGGACTTCTCAACCATCTGCAAAACCTATTAAATAAGTCTTTTTTTTCTTTCTTGTTCATGGGCTAACACTTTTAACTAAGGATCAGGACATCTTGAATACAGTTCTGACAAATGACACGTAGAATCCCAGTTATTCCTGTAATTGGCATTCTGTGCTTTCTTCATTCTGTTTTCTTTAGTATGATTTTTTAAAAATGTAACCACCAGAGGGCGTAGGATGTTACATTTCTAAGGGCTTACATTTATGTCTCAGCCACTAACTCAATCTCCCTAACAGCGCTTGATAGGTCGAACCCTCTGCTATGCAATGGAGGCTTTTTCGTGTTCTTGCCCTTCCATGCTGAACACAAGTTCTTCACCACATCTGCTGCCTCTAGAGCTTCCATCAGCAGCATTGTTTCTGCTGCTTGCCAAAGAGGTTTACTTACCAAATAGATTGAACTATTCTTACCAAATAGATTGAACTATTTCTTTATCTTCTACTTTCGTTAAATTCGGCTATCCCATATTCCTTGATTTGGGTCACTTGAAGTTCAAGGCAATAGTGAATTATTCTGGAGCTCTTTGGTTTGTATGCTTATACCAACAGGACATTCCTCTACCTAAAACGCAGGGAAAACATTTGTAAAGCCATTTGCCAGCTGCTCACTGACCACATTTCCCTGTTGCTTTATGAATGTTTTCCCCCAGTTCCTCTGTGTGTGTGTGTGTGTGTGTGTGTGTGTGTGTGTGTGTGTGTGTGTGTACAGCTTTACAATGGCTCATCATTCCTCTCTTAACCTTCAGACTTAGTGCCCAGGTCAGGCTTAGCAGCCTACTTATGAAATGAAAATTCTTATTTGTGTGGCTACATCACTCAAAAGTGACTCTCAGCTTTTAGTTTCATAAATCTCCTCCAGAACGTTGAATGCCTGTGTCTAGGAGATCCGCGCCTTATCGAGTTCATGTACGCTTACTAAGCAGTGGGCTCTTTAAAAAGCTCAAATGTGGCATGCAAGTTGGTGTTGGTGGTCTATGTTAGTTAAAAACCTTTAAGTAATATGCTTTGGTAAACTATCATAGGCAACTGTTTTGGGGCAAAAAACAACTTGAGTGACTTGACAGGCTTCTTCCTGTCTTATTTTGAAAGTTCTCCTCCTTTAAATCATATTGACTATGTTATGTTATTATGGCATTATCCAGGTTATGGTGGACATCATCCTTGTGTCTGCTGTCGGCATCAAGACCCACTACTCTCATTCTCCCTTATAAGGAATGATGGCTTCTGCCTCTTATACCTTCTTCTACATCTCAGCACATCAGTGCTCTGGAGGAGAATGGTATATTGCTGCTCCATGACACCTTATGGAGCAGTTGTGTCCAAATTCAGGGTACATTAGAATCATTTAGAGTACTTTTAAATATGTAGACACCTGAGCCTAATTCAGTCATCCTGGGGAAGAGCTAAAGGTTTCAATAGGCATATAAAAACTGTTATAATGTAGTGTGGGAGACAGTTTCTATTACTGTTCTAATACCTATACTTGGTAACAGAGGCTCAGTTAATAGGTCAAGAGCAAGGCGACATGAAGAACCTAAAGAAAATAGGCCCTGTTGCTCTACTTTCAAGGATGAATCTACTTTCAAGGATGAATCATGATTGGTCTAAACTAGGGTACCATTTAGGTACCTACTAAAGGGTAGCTACTATAACAGATGAACCTGTAACATCTCCTTGAATAACAAAGTAAAAATTCATTTATACTTCACATAGCAATAAAACTGGTTACTTGTCAGGCAACGTTCATGAACATCTTATGGCTCTCCACCTTCTCCCCTGGCCTCAGCTTCCTTCTAGCTCACACACACACACACACACACACACACACACACACTCACACTGAGACAGAGAGAGAGAACAAGGAAAAAGGGGCCAGCCACTCATTCACTGCTTCAGCCTGGAGGAGACAATAACTACCATTCATTCATATTCTATTGGCTGGACCTAGTCACATGGCTCTACCTAGATTCCAGAAAGGCTTGGAAATGTGCCTTCTTAGCAACCATTCTACACTATAAAAAAGAAACAGAACTGTTTGATAAGCAGGTGGTTGTCCTGGCCATGACTAGTCATGGTAATCTTGTTACCCTTTTCCAAAGATTTATTAATGGTAGCCATGTAACTGAATCCCATCTGGTGAGATTTAAGAGGAAAGCTCCTAGGAATGTTTTGTATTTTCTCCTAAAAGGGAAAGACTCCACTAACATGACTCTTAACCCTTTCTTCCTTCCTCTTTTCTCCTCTTTGGAAGGAAGATGCAGTCACAGAGGCACAGCAATCATCTAGTAACCAATGAGGGAAATGTAGAAAAGCCAATGCACAAAGCTTAATGTAGCTAAAAAAAATAAAGAAAAAAAAATTCTGTTTTTGATTGTGTCTCTCAGCTACTTAGTCTTGAATATTTATCCCTAGAATTACCATTACTTTAACATATAATTCCAATTTCTTTAAGAAAGTTAATGCATTAGTCCTAGAAGATGGCAGTCTATAGATCATCATTTAAAAATACTGATCCAAGCATTTCAACCCACCCTGACATCCAGCATGTAGTAGACACCACATGGGAAATGCTACCTAGCTGTCTCTGAACTACACAGTGCACGTCCATGTGCAAAACTTAAGTGACCTAAAGGCATCTTATTACAGCCATAAACATCACTTCCTATGACTTTCTTGACTAACTTGTTATATATGTTATCCTATACTTCAGTGTTACACTCCAAAAATGTTGGATGGGGAAGCCAAATAGATTGTCTAGGAACTGCAAGAGTCATGGAAACATCATGAAGGACTTGGTTTGTTGGGGTTGGGAGGAATGTGGGATTAAGGCATAAATATTAGCGATCAGGAGAAAAAAAATTCTTCATCATAGAAAATATTTGCCAATACTCCTGTCCACTCAGACAACTCTGACTGGGATGAGAGTTCTGAGATGAGAGAGGATGCATACTTAGTATGGATATGTGTTCCTATTTTACCAAGATGGACCTGGTTCCATATTTCTCAGTTCTGTTAATCACATCTCCATTCATTGTCAAATAAGTTACCCCTTTAGATATATAGGATATGTCTCATGTGTGCAGGGAAGACTCCATCTATATTTCTAGAAACTATGTTCAAAAATTCCAAATCACGTTTTTTAGTTCAGAGAATTCTTTCAATCCTCCACATGCTAGTTCCATGTAGTTCTAGATGCCCTAGGCCAGGGCTTCCCATGATATCCTAGGGTAACAAGCAAATGATTATAAGTACATGGTACCCTATAATTGGGAAAAACAAATGAGACTGCATAGGTTCCATTTCAAGATCCATCCCAAGGGTTTAGCAAATCAACATCTCAGCACATTTGAACCCGCTCATGGGCATCTCATGGACCATACACACTGGAAGGAAAGCTGTGCTGAAGGCTTACATCTTGTCTCCTCCTCTCTCAATGTTTCTAGTTAGTAATCTTTCTACTGAAAGCCTGATTCATAGTTAGAAACACTCTAAGTAGGGAGCCATTACTAGGATAACAGAGACTTCAGATGACTCAGTCATCAGAGACTTCAGATGACTTCAGAGACTTCACCTTGCCCCATCCAGACGTTATAATCCATGTAAGTCTCCAGCTCTGCTGATGAGGGAGCTCCAAGGAAGCTAATGTATGCAAAGGTACTGCAGGTGTACCCCTTTCCCGCCAAAGTTAAACAGCAGCAGTGCCTTTTGAAGATAAATCTTCAAAGGAATACTTCACTCAAAGATAGTTTTTCATTTGCCTTAGGCAAGGCTGAATTTGTCTCGCACCATTTACATTAAATTAAATAAAAAGTTGTCTTCCTTCTTACTCATATTGATAATTTTACAAGTAAACTTTTTGAAAGGCCAGAAGCTCATCATTTGGCTCTAATGGGGCAAATTCTTACTCCTTGTCTATTTAAGAAATCCCTGGGCTCAGTTTCATCGTCTGCAGATTTAAGGATTGAATTAAATGTTTCCAAAATTTGGGAGAGGAAGAGTGAATTTGGGCTTGATTTCAGTTTTGCTATTTAGTCAGATGGTATGTAACCCTGGAAAGTCATTAAACTTCTTTAAGCGTCCATTTTCTCTTCTGTGATAAAATGAAGATAATCCATACACTTACCCTGAGGGTATATAAGCATCATAAATCAGTTTGCTAAATTGGCTGTATGTAATAGAACACAATTGTTACAGGAAAGGGGTCCCAATCCAGACCCCATGAGAGGGTTCCTGGATCTCACTCAGAAAAGATGAATTCAGGGAGAGTCCATAGAGAAATGTGAAAGCAAATTTATTAAGAAAGTAAAGGAATAAAAGAATGGCTAGTCCATAGAGAGAACAGCCCTACCTAAGGGCTGCTGGTTGCTTTTTTTAATGGTTATTTCTTGATGATATGCTAAACAAGGGGAGGATTGTTCATGCCTCCCCTTTTTAGACCATATGGGGTAACTTCCTGACATTGCCATGGCATTTGTAAACTCTCATGGCGCTGGTGGGAGTGTAGTAGTGGCCATCTTGGTTTTGATGGGTTTTGCAGGCTTCTTTACTGCAATCTGTTTTATCGGCAAGGTCTTTATGACGTGTATCTCGTGCTGACTTTCTATCCCATCCATAATTTAGAATGCCTAACCATCTGGGAATGCAGTCCAGTAGATTTCAGCCTCATTTACCCAGCCCCTACTCAAGATGGAGTTGCTCTGGTTCATACACCTCTGACACAATTGAAAAGAGTCTTTAAAACTATACAGGAAGATTTTCCTTACATTTCCCTTACACTTATCATTATGTTTAGTGCTAAGAACAATATCATATTTTAACTGGTAGAAATTCCCATCCAGTATAGAAAACAAATAAGCAAATGAACAAATAGATACCACCCCACACTCCCAACAACACACACACATATAGATACCAGTTCAGGCCTAGTTTATGGTCTGTAGCTATTAGAAAGAACTGTAGCCCTTCAGACATGTCTGACCCAGCATAACTTCATTTTTAGCTGTTTTACATTTAAACTTCTAGGAAAATATTGTTTCCCTAAATGTTTCTGCAGCTAATAATATTCAGAGTCTAGAGAATTAAGAAGCAAAACCATATAACATATCACCTAACCCAGGTACTTCTGAGGGTTCTGAGAAGTAGCAGAAAAACTACAAGACATCACTGTAATTCAGGACTATCCCAGATAAATTGGGAATTATGCATCCTAGGTTGAAGTGGAGGTATCAGAATAACATTCAGTGGTGAATCACAGAAACCCAAACTAACAGTGGCTTAAACAAAATAGAAGAAAATTTTGTTTTTATGATAATTTTTAACAATCCTTTTCTCAAATGACACTGTCCATGGCTGATAATAGGATGCCATGCAGATCCCAGGTTCATTTCTGGTCTGAAATGATTGATTGTGCCCCAGACATACAGTTTCTTTTGGAAAGGATGAAGACTTGCCCTTAACATTTGAACAAATGTTGCATGAATTGCACATAACATGTTGCTTACATTCCATTAGCTAGAACTACTTACAATACCATATTTAACTATAAGAAAGTGATCCCCTGGCTATACAAGTAAAAGAGACAATATTGGTAGAAACTAGCATATTTTTTTTTGTCATTATAACATTTACCACTAGGTATGTGAATGGGCCAGATGTCTACTCAATATTACACAAAATATGGTGAAACCCTGTCTCTACTAAAAATACAAAAAATTAGCCAGTCGTGGTGGTGTGGGAGCCTGTAATCCCAGCTACTCTGGAGGCTGAAACAAGAGAACTGCTGGAACCCAGGAGGCAGAAGCTGCAGTGAATGGAGAATGCACCACTGCACTCCAGCCTGGGCAACAGAGTGACTCAGTCTCAAAAAAAAAAAAAAAAAACTGGTAAGAAAGTTTAATTTGGTTCTTTTAATTATTGTACAATGTTCACTCTAACATTTGTTGCTACTCTCGGATGTTCAGTAGATGATAACTACTATTGAAATATAGTCTTATAGTTCTTTTTGTTTGAAAAGCTTAAAAAACTTGTAGTGAAAGAAATTAACACCGCATAATGAAGTACACACACGTATACACACACACATACACACACGACAATGCATGGAGTGTGCAATGCATCCTAAGTACTCCAGGGATGAGATAACATAATGTGTCCTGAAAAGGACAGTTTCTGCTAGTCCTTGGACTTTATTTGGGACCTACAAAGAGAGTGCTTTGGTTACAAGAAGAATAAGGAGGCAGATCCGACAAACAGGAGCAATAAGTGAGTAGAAGTACAATAGAAAAGTGAGCCCAATTGCAGAAAATAATGAACTCAGAGCACGGAGAACTTGTTAAGAAGTAGAGGTGGGACTGGGCCCGGGGGCTCATGCCTGTAATCCTAGCACTTTGAGAGACCAGCCTGGGCAACAAGGTGAAACCTTGTCTCTACTAAAATACAAAAAAATTAGTCGGGTGTGGTGGCATGTGCCTGTAGTCCCAGCTACTCAAAGGCTGAGGCAGGAGAATTGCTTGAACCCAGGAGGCAGAGGTTTCAGTGAGCGGAGATCGCACCACTGCACTCCAGCCTGGGCGAAGGAGTGGTCTCCTTCTCCAAAAAAAAAAAGTGGAAGTGGAAGTAAAAGGAATGTACAGGTACAGCAGACTTTGATTTTCCCACAAGTAGCTGTTGGCAGAGCTTTTGAATATATCTACATAAATTATTCAATGATTTGTGTGCATTCTGGACATCAAAATAAAGAAAATAACTTATCAAACATTTAAATGTACGAGAAAATTCCTAACGTTTTTAATCAATGGAGCTCTGTATCCATTATCATGTGAATGACTTTATGTACAGTGATACAGTGATTTCACACACATTCTTTAAGTAAAACACTCCCCTCTGCTATTTTGGAGACTCATATCTTCTAAGAAGTGTTCTGAGATGAAGAAAATGGTTGTAGGGTTGAAGGTTCTGAGATATAAAAAAAGGTCGAAGGATGAGGCCGAGATTCTTCAATGCCTTTGTCTGGCAATTTGTCAAACATGTTGTGCAAAGGAGAACTTCTCAAGATGTGGTTGCAGAAACTGATTTTGTAGAGAAAGCAAACAGAAATAACTCCCACATTTAGTGGCAAGAATAGTTAGTTCAATTCTCTCAGTCCTGTTTTTGCTCATTTTGCCAAAATCAAGAAGCTCCAAGAAATACATTTTTAAAAACCTAGAGAAATCTCTTTTTTTTCCTACTGCTTTACATTTGAAATTCTGTTCCATCTTTTCTTTAGCTGAGTAATTAAAATGCTACGCCCAAATATGAATAAACTACCTTGATATTTTGGGTCAATAAAATCAGAAATAGGAGAACAAAATTCAAATACTAATTTTAGGGTCACACTTGTGTCTTCTATGAATATTTGTCTACATTTGTTTTTAATTTCCACTAAAGGTGCTCATATTCTTTTCTCAATGAATCATATACTTTTCCAAGAAATAATTCTGTTATTAGCCACCAAGAAGGACAGAAGTGAAATGGCAACATCAAAGAATCTCAAATAAGAAATTACATTTTTCTGCTGCAGATCAAATAAAATTAACTCATTTGACAAGTTGCATTCTGAATTATGATGCATATCATTTTATTTTCCTGGTTTAAGAAGAGTTTTTTAAAAAAAAATATTAGAAGGCCAGGTATGGTAGCTCATGCCTCTAATCTTAACATTTTGGGAAGCTGAGATAGGAGGATCACTTGAGACCAGGAGTTTACAACTAGCCTGGGCAACATGGCAACACTGCGTCTCTACAAAAAAAAAAATATATATATATATATATATATTAGCTGGGCATGGTGGCATGTGCCTGTGGTCCCAACTATAATACATGGGAGGCTGAGGCAGAAGGATCACTTGAGCCCAGGAGGCTGAGGCTGCGGTGAGACATAACCACACCACTACACTCTAGCCTGGGTGACAGAGTAAGACAATTTCAAAAAAGGAAAATAATTTAGAAATATTTTAATTTTAATTTTTGCTTATTTGTTGTTCAAGAGGCAATTAGAGCAGCTTGTTTCTAAATAAACGTTACGCATGTTATCATTCAGTTTCATGTTATTGTTCAGTTTCAAAATAAAGACATTTAACTCCATTTTCCAAAGATGATAATTTTTTATAAATGCCCTTAATAAAGAGGGATTTAGTGGCAAAATACATATGAAACTGGTAAACTCTCAGCATTTTTAAATTTATTAGATTAAGAAATTTTGCTTCCTCCTATTGAATTGTCACCTAAACCACCTAAACCAACAGTATTGTTTTTCTTCTAGTTTAGAAACAAATAATACATGTGTTTTAATAAATGAATTTGGATTTTGTTTTACACAAGGTACTCTGAAGCATTTATTTTAACAAAACAAAACAAACTAAAAATAATGAATACTTGCCTGCTTTCAAGGACTATATGTATGAAATACTGGAACTTGGTGGCCTCCCTATAAAAAGGTTGACTAAATTTTCAAAATGCCAAGTTATGTGGCAGTTTCCTGAAAGGGCAATGCCTATCAGCTTTTACTACTATTTTGGATTACACCTCCTTTTCTCCTGAACCCCTCTTCAAAGCAACTTCAACATTATCCTCTGGGGCAATGGAACCATGCACTATACACCCGATATTTTTCATGGATTTTAAAGGAATTTGCCTTTTAAGTTGAGGACTAGATACAGAACGGAAATCTTGCAAAACAAAGACAAATACATATGTGGGAAGGAAACAGAAATGATAGCTTGTATCTTTGGTAAAATATCATTTATTCCCACTGAGAAGTTACACTGGGAAAGAAATGTAACCAACCAGAAAGGGAATCAACTAGAATTTTAAAGATATTAGCTACACACATCTGCATCAACCACCACTATGGTGAAATGAAAGATGCTCCAGCTTATCCAAAACACTATAACTCTGGCTTTATTTTTGCTTTGTCTCAAGTCTTTCTTACTTCACTTAATTGTTGAGAAAACAAGATGACTTGGCTGACCTGACTCTTCATGAAAGGAAGTCCCAGATAAGAACAGGACTATAAAAGTTTTCTTGGTTTGGTATTAGCAAATGACATTGGCAGCCAAGTCCTCCCAAGAAGAAAATCTAGGTTGAGAGGGGTTTATTACCCTAACAGGTTTTTTTCTCGAGTATAGATCCCAAAATACCTTCTTGGTCATGACAATTGCCAAGTCAACAGCTATTTTGCCTTTCAGCTTCCTTCAAATTTACCACCAAAATATGTTCTGTCAGAGTGAATATATAAACTCAGTTTTCCCCAGTTTTTTTTTATTACACAGGAAACTACCATCACATACAAATATACTTGCAAGATATTAAACATCACTTTGACTTAGCCAAAGATTTCAGAGTAAGAGAGAGATATGGAAAAAGTTGTTTGACTCATTAAATTCATTATAGTCAAAGAACCCTATGGCAAAGGCTAATAAACATGATGCAGTATTCTGTTTATATTTTTCTCCAGCTTAGAATGCATCAATCTGCTGAGGCATTTTAAGGATTTGAATTGCTTTGCCAATATTTATTTGAGATGCAGCTAGAACCTGCAAGTTGATTATGAAGCCAAGAAAAGTAGAACAGCAACATTTACTGGACTAAATAGATGGGTGACAAAGTCAACCCACAAGAGGCAGATAAAAATAAGTGAAAATAAATTGTTAGTAATGTGTGCTATATAGTTCACAAATGCAGTTGCATGTTTTCTTCAGTTGAATACGCAGCAATCTATAGCAATATTACATATATCGGCATAAGTTTTTTAGGGATGAATATTACACACCCTGAAAATCATTGTGCAGTGGAAAGAAATTAGGTTTTATGTAATTTTGGATAATAAAAGACCTGGGGATATGTTTTCAGTGTAAGATCCTCTTCTAAAATTTATTTGATTGAAATTAGTTTAAAATGTCTTTAAAAAATAAAAAATAAATAAATCTAGCAATTTGGGAGGCTGAAGGGAGTAAATCGCTTGAGTTCAGGAGTTTAAGACCAGCCTGGACAATATGGCAAAACCCCATCTCTACCAAACCACAAATATTAGTTGGGTGTAGTGCCACATGCCTGTGGTCCCAGCTACTCAGGAGACTGAGGTAGGAGGATCGCTTGTGCCTGAGTAGTGGAGGTGGAAGAGAGCTGAGGTCATGCCATTGCACTCTAGCCTGGGTGACAGAGTAAGACCTCATCTGAAAAAAAAAAAAAGACAAAATATAAACTCTTCTGTCTGTTGCTGATTTGTTCTCTTGGTTTGTGTTACTGTAATGCAATAGTAATTTGGTGGAACACCCAAAAAGGGACCCAATGATAAAACCCCATAAAAATTTAACTTTGCTGGAAGAAATGGAAGGTACCCAAAGCATGGTGATATGGTTTGGCTCTGTGTCCCCACCCAAATCTCATCTCGAATTGTAATCCCTACCTGTCCAGGGAGGGAACTGGTAGGAGGTAACTGGATCATGGGAGTGGTTTCCCCCATGATGTTCTCATGATAGTGAGTGAGTTTTATAAGAGACTTTTCTTTCATCTTTCCCTTGCTCCCTCTCTCTCTGGCCTGCTGCCAATAAGATGTACCTGCTTCCCCTTCTGTCATGATTGTAAATTTCCTGAGGCCTTCCTATCCATGCAGAACTATGAGTCAATTAAACCTCTTTTTTTTAAAATAAATTACCCAATCTCAGGGAAGTTATTTATAAGAGTGTGAAAATGGACTAATACAGATGGAAAGAGATGTCAAGAGCCGTTGGCTGAGATGGACTTCATGCCTTCTGGGAAAAGAAAATGCTGTGATTTTTCTATGTCTGGAATTGGAAGGACTGACTATGAGAAATAGCTTCTACCCTAGCCAGGCATGTAGAAGTAGTTTTCTGATTAATACCCAGTAAAGGGATCTTCAACCAGTTATACAGAAAAGAAAAATGAATGTGGGAAACCAGAGCATTGATCGGAGCTTTGCAAGGCAGGGCACCCTGCAGAACCTGGAACCAGCCTTCAATGGTCAGGGAGAGACCTCAGTTTGGTTATTGTCCTTTGTCTACATTCTGAATGGCATGAGAATTCCTGAAAGTTATTGTAATCCAAAGATATTGAAATTTATTGCAAAGCATTTTTCAGGGTTCCCACCCAGGCCTAGTTTCCACCTGGTATGTATATGGCCAACATATCCAGATCCATTATCTACCATTCATATTGGGTAGTTACATTTCAGCAGCAATGGCAACAAAGCATTCTTGAGACTCTCTCAGGTTAATTGCCCAAGAAAAATAATCACTGTTATTTGAGAGTCAGAGGCCACTGAAAGAAATAGAGAAGGAAATTATAAAGCACCCCATACATCCATCCCCATTCCATACTTAATTTAAACTCAAAGAAGTTCCTGTTCCAACTGTCCAGTTGGCGAAGTATAATAATTACCATAATAACACCTAGAAGAGTTTTAATTTAAATCTCTGTTGTAACCTTGAGGTTCTATTTCTTGGACAATGCTTCTTAACATAGCTAGAAGTTATTAACTAGTGAAATTATTGAATTCATTCAATGTGCAATGAAAACCAAAGAAGCTTCATATAAATCCAATTAACATCACCATTAGGTTTGGGCTCAGTCATTTTTCTAGTACAAGTTAGCTACCACCTGAAGTAATAATTCCATATCTAAGAGAAATATAATAATAACTCTTCATAAAAATGAATATATGTAATTCATCCTGATATTTATATACATATCTATGGAGGACCTGCTTGGGAACCAGTGCTCTGGGTCTAGGGATAAACAAACCAGATTTGAATATTCTTGTTCTAAAGCTTACAACCTGGTTGAAGAGATAGACAGAAAGCATGGGAAGAAATATATAAACCAAGACATTTCTAATTTCACATAGTGGTATAAAGAAAATATATGTGTAGAGAAAAATTGGAAGTAAGGCCATAGGATGACTGAAAATTTTGAACTGCCTCAGTAACTTATATTCATTGGTTTGGCAATTTGGTAGAACTAGAGATAATTTATCTGACTTGTAACAGAGACTATGAAAATAAGGAATAACAAAAATATTTACTGAGAAAATATTATTTGCCAGGAGCTGTGTGTTATCTCATTTAAATGTATTATTACACCCATTTCACAGATGAGTAAGAAGCTCAATAAAGTTAAGATCCAAGGTACAAGACAGTAAGTGATAGAACTGGAATTTGAATTTTGGTCTATTTTATGCCAAAATTTGTCACATGATTCCTTCTTTCCTGTGAAAAAGAAAGGAAGGGAAACATTTTCATCAGTAAATCTTATTTTAGACCTATAAAAATAATGACAATTTAAGGTTTCCAGCACAGGATATATTTATACAAACATATATAAATCAACCACTTCACTATCTGACAGCATAAAAACGTAGTTGAAAAACAGTAGTCAACAAATTACCTTATGGAGATTGCAAATTGTAAACTACAGTTGTTCTTCCTACTTGGATGCCCTTTTCAAAAGACAAATGATAAAACTTCTATTTTCAGACAAATTCCAAGGAGATAGCTCTGAGATGACTCCTGGGTAGGTTTATGTTAAAATTAACTTTATTTATTGAGAAGGCAAGTAATAAATACAGACTCACAGCCTTCCTCTATTTCTTCTTTTTCTCTTTTTATTTAATGTATCACATTTTAATTCAACTGTTAAATCCCCAAGATTGACAGACCAAATACAGAACTTTTTGTTAAGTAAACTATTTTCGAGGAATATGACATAAATGAAATAACCTATTATAATAACCCTTTTTCATTGTTCAAGATGATTTCAGGATTTATCACTAAATTTCCTTAGAAATACAGAGCTTCTCCGCATCTGAATTTTCATCAAACAAAAACTTTGCTGACTCTACCATCTTTTCCCTAATTAATTCATGATATATCTGATATCTATTAATTATCCTCAAGGAAAGCACTGGAAAGCTGAGGACACCAATAAGCATTTCAGTTGCCACAGAACTTTCAGAAACTTTTATCAACTACATTAGCCTAAATCTCTCCAAATACATCAATTTTATTCTCCTTTACTAGACATCTTTATTACATATATTTCCTCTCCTCTGGTAATATTTTTTCATATGAATTAATTCCATAAGTGGCAACAGGATAGAAAAACATCAAGAATAATAACACCTATTTCATGCCCACTAAGGCAAGCAGATTGTATATCTATGCATGCCTCAACAAAAAAAGAAAGAAAAATTTTAAAAAATGTATAAAAGAAAAGGCAATAAAATCTGTTTGCATAGCAGGGTTTATTTCTACTGTTTTAATTTTGAGGCAACTGAAGTTCAGAAAGTTTTAAAAGATTAAATGATTTTCCCAAGAATATGTAGCTAAAGTGTTATGAAATCAGAATTTAAATTTCAGGGTCTACAGCATGACATTTTAAAATTATACTAAATCATCTTTCATATCTGTAAAATATCTATAATAATGTACATTTTGGGCAGTTGTTAAGATAATTAAGATGTTTGTAAAGTGCCTAGCTTGATGCTAGAAAATGGAAGACATTCCAAAGATGGTTAATCAATTTTGGTATCTAGAAATGAAAAGTTGCTATATGAAATAAATTCCAAAAATGTAGAACTGACTTTGGAAATGGGTAAGGGGCAGAAGCTGGAAGAATAGTAAGGAGCATAGTAGGAAAAAAACTTGTAATATCTTAAAGAATGTCTAGATCATTGTAACAGAGACGTTAAATGTGCTAAATTAATTGTAACAGAGACGTTAAATGTGTTAAACAGAAAGAAGTGAGGAGTATAGTAGAGAAAAGCTATATCATCTTAGAAAGTAACTAAATCATCATAAACAGTGTTTTAGTAGAAATGTGAGTGTTAGTGGCTGGGCATGGTGCCTCATGCCTGTAATCCCAGCACTTTGGGAGGTCGAGGTGGGCAGATCATGAGGTCAAGAGATCGAGACCATCCTGGCCAACATGGTGAAATCCCATCTCTATTAAAAATACAAAAATTAGCTGGGCTTGGTGCCACTCACCTGTGGTCCCAGCTACTAGGGAGGCTGAGGCAGGAGAATCGCTTGAACCCAGGAGGCAGAGGTTGCAGTGAGCCAAGATCGCGCCACTGCACTCCAGCCTGGGCAACAGAGCAAGACTCTGTCTCAAAAAGCAAAAACAAAAAACAAACCAAAACAACAACAAAAACACTGCTAGTGAGGGCTCAGAAGGTGACAGAAACTGTATTGCAAAGTGAAGGAAAAAGCATCCTTGCTATGTAGTGACAGAAAACTTAGTCATATTTTGTCATGAGGTTAGGTGGAAAGCAACACTAGTAAATGATGACTTTGGATATTTACCTGAAGAGAGTTCCAAACCGTGTAGATGGGACCAACCCAGTTACTTCTCACTGTTTATGATAAAAGATGAGAGGAAAGTGTAAGTTGAGGAAAGGTCTGTTAAGTAAACAGGAACCAGGACTTTATGATTTGAGAAATGATCAGCCTGTACAGAGTTTATGTTAAATTTAGTTGTATTGCCAGGAACTTGAGCTCTGAAGAGAAATCTAAAGGTCTGGTTGGATAACACTTTGCCAGTGCCTCACAGGGATCTGAAAGTCAGAGTAGTCAGTCAAATAAAAGGATCTTCGAAGAGATTAGGCGTGTGGATAATGAATAGCACCAGCCATCTCAGCAGAAGCCGAGAATGGAGATGGGATTATCCAGACAACATTTGTGAAGAAGCCTTTTGTCTAATGAAGTAAATCTCCAGATATAAATGGAACTCCATAAAGCTTTTGATAATAACAGAAACACTGCAGCTTGGACAGAACGGGACAAAGTGAAGATGAAATGAAGGAAGGCCGTGGAACCCCACACCCCACCCCCTGCTTCACCCCCTCCCAACCCCTGCCCAACAAGGCTATTGGCAGGAAATAAGCAGATAAAACTACTCAGCAGCAAACACCCTTCAAGTAACAGGAAGGATAACACCAAGGGCAGAGCCGCAGGCCCAGAAGGCAAATACTCAAGCCATGGAGGTTTATTTCTAGGAATTGGATTCTCATAGTATATGCCCAGCTGGATTTTAAAATCGCTTGGAACGTGTGACTTCTTTTCTCCTTCTATTTTACCTCCTGTGGATCAGAAATGCCCATGGCTGTTATACTACGCCCGCTCCACCACTGCATTTTGGGGAGCAGATAACTTGTTTTCTAGTTTCACAAGTCTACAGATGGAGAGAAGTTTTTCCCCGTGATGAATTATGCCCAGAACCTCATCCAAACCTAATTTAGATGATGTAGATGATGAGATTTGGCACTGCAGAGACTGAGAATCTGAGCCGAAAAGATACGATTTTGGATGTGAATTGATGTTGTAATGCGTTGAGACTTTGGGGTACCTTGGAAAGGAGCAAGTGTACTTTCTATGTCTGGTGGACATGAATCTTTTGGGGCCAGACTGCATACGGTGGAGCAGGCTGAATAATGATTCCCAAAGATGACATGTCCTTCTCCCTGGAACCTGTGAATGCCTCACACTACATTATAAAAGGGGCTTTTCGAAAGTGATTAAACTAGAATTTTGAGATGGGGAAATTATCCTGGATTATACAACGGGTCCCAATTAATCATGAGTCTTTGTAAGTGGTAGGCAGCAGTTCGGAGTGAAAGGAAGCGATGGTGTGACACACGCAGAGTTGAAGTGTTGTGCTCTGCAAATGGAGAAAGGGATCACAAACCACAGAATGCATGTGACCTAGAATTTGGAAGTTAAGAAAAACAGATTTTCCCCTTAGCCTCCAAAAGACGTGCAGTTCTGCAGATATCTTGGTTTTAGTCCGTAAGACCCATTTAAGACTTCCGACTTGCAGAACTGTAGGATAATAAATTTGCACTGTTTTAGACCCCTAAATTTGTAGTAATTTATTACAGTGATAGTAGAAAATGAATACAATAATAATTTGTATTGTCTTGTAATTAATACACTTAGCACTTGTGATTGATATCTTTTTCATATACATTATTCAGATTATTATTTTTTCTTTTTCTTTTTTTGAGATAGGTCTTGCTCCGTCACTGAGGCTGGAGAGCAGTGGTGCCATCACAGCTCACTCCAACCTCCGCCTCCCAAGCTCGAGCTATCCTCCCACATCAGCTTCCCGAGTTCCTGGAACTACAGGCAGGCACCACTACTCCTGGCTAATTTTTGTATTTGTAGTAGACATGGAGTTTTGCTGTGTTGATCAGGCTGGTCTTGAACTCCTGAGCTCAAAGGATCTGCCCACCTCAGCCTCCCAAAGTGCTGGGATTACAAGCGTGAGCCACGACACCTGGCTTATTATTTTATTAAACAGAAAATACTGAGCAGAAAGGGGATATTTCATTATGAAGAATCCTGATTTTTTGTATTGCCTGATATATTGTGTTGCAATAAAGTGAGATACACATCAATTGGACCCAAATAGAATATTTTAAATATTTAATATTTGGTTTCTATAACAGTTTTTTAAAAATATTTTCATCCATATAAGCTCAAATGTCTTGCTTACATCATTTTGCCTCCAGTAGTTCTGTCTTCCCCTTGTAATTTAGAACAGGTAGCTACAATAGCAGAGTTACTATTTTTTTTCTAAAACTGAAATGTAAATACAATTTTATAAGGAGATTTTTATTTGACTAAATAAAGCTGACAAAATGTATGTAAAATAGACATGGTGAATTTTTGAAAGAAATTTGCATATGGACCTTTGGAGATGGTTTGAATTACAGAAGCTAGATGCCTTAATAGTTTAAACATTCTTCTTAAAACCTTTTGGATTCCACATTCCTGCTTCTACATAGTTTATATTTATATAAATATAAATAAATTATATATATAAATAAATTATATATATAAATAAATTACATAATTATAATTTATAAACTATAAATATAAATATTTACATTTATACTTTATAATTATATATTCTGTTTATATATATAAACAGAATTTATATATTTATAAACAGAATATATAAATTATGTTTATAAATTTATAAATTTAAATTTATTATATAAACAGAATTTATGTAAATTT